>JANHAO010009962.1:0-18003 GCA_026873985.1 Saraca asoca
TTATTTGATGTAATGTAACTATAGCTAGCATTTAATGCATGTTATCTCTCCTTCTTCTATAAATAGGATTGCTTTGTTAGCAGAAGGGGGGAGAAAGGAATTCTTGTAAGCAGAAATTCTGGCTAAGCTTTTCATTAATAAAAACTTTTGCCATGGATGTAGGGTCCGGTACTGTCCAAATTTGGCCGAACCACGTTAAAAACATTATCTTTCCTTCCCTCTCTTCCTCTTGGCTCATCTCCTGCACTTCAGAAGCAGTATCAGTCCATAGAACCTCTTTCCCGTTGGCCAAAGTTTGGCTCCTCCATATGGACGAGATTTCGATGTCAACATGGTATAACTGGGGATGTTTGTTATTAGGGTAAATACTATTTGCCAAATTGTTATTAAGGAGTTCAAATCATGAAATTTACAAATGATGGATGACTTAGTTTATATTCATTTGGCTCATCGTCTTAGTTATTTTTAACTCTTGAGTAGTGAACATGAAACACAAGTTAACTACTAAAAACTAAAGCTTTACTAAGGCAAATAATGAGTTCCTCTCTTTATCTTTAAATTTGCATTAAAGTTTATGGTACTTAAATACCAATTCTTATATTTAACTTTATTAATCAAAGATTATATCACTCACACGTACATTAATGTTATAGTCTCATGTCTAGTGTAATGGCTTTCATAAATTGGTACAAAATATCATATAACCATAGAGTTAAACATTCTAAATATACTATGTTGCTCTATTATGCTACTCTATTTGCAGCTTTTCCAATTTTATTATGGTTTTTGATATAAATAAATTTTTTGTAGTAGATAATTGCTTGACCAAACTATGTGATTTGAATTATGTGTTGATGTGTTGACTTATCTGATATGTAGTCTACATTCAATTATTGTTTTTGTCATCAGGTGATATGTGTTCATTAATAGTTTCTACTCATCTATTATAGATTCCCAAAGTATAGTCACTATCCAGCATGTAAGCTTTATTTTACAATTTTTATTAGTCTTGGAGACTTTCTGTTTAAATGGAATTTAAAATGATAATAACTTTCAAATGCATGGTATATTGTTGTATTTCTTTTAGCATATAGATTTGAAACACAAAATCCTAACTTTATTGGTAGTGGAAAGAAGAGAAATAAGCCCTTATGCAAGAGTTGGAATAATCTCAATCTTACATTATTACACATAGAACTCTTTATTATACACACAAAAATAGTGTACTTAAAAGGAAAATATTTGTTCTAGAAATAGCTTGTTTGGTTGCTTAAGATGAATGTTAGCCAATGAATTTAGTATGGTACTAGTAAGACTTGTTATATGAACGTGGTCACTCTACTATGCCATTGATAAGCTTTATAGTTCATTTAGACAACTTTGCATTTCATGAATGTGGTTACCCAATTATGTGAATGTGTTAATGCGTTAAGGTTTCTTTTACATAGCATTGTGATAAATTCATGCAAAATGGTAAGCTTCTTGAATTAGTTTTGGAAGGTATAGGTAGCATAGATTTATATTGATTGTTAATAGTATATGACTTATAATAAATCATTATGATGAACAGTTAAGCGATTCAATTCTTTTAATTAGGTATGATGTCTTTAAGACGTGGGGATAAAGGTAATAGCCAACTCAATAGTCACCTCACAGACTACAGAGTCTTGTCTTAAGTGTCTTGAGTAGGTAAACATGTGAGCAACCCTATCTAAACTAGCCCTTTGCCTTACCATAGGGAAGAGACCTCACCGGTGGACGGGTTAAAGCACATCTTGAAGGTGACTTATAAGTATCTTTTATATATTTAGTGACATTGAGTACATGTTACATTGTCTTTTATGTATCAAATTTTAGGTTGATCATTGCATCTACCCTTACTCCTATGAGAGACACAACAAGGGTGATTCAAGCCACTTCAAAGAGTGAGCCCTCACATAAACAAGTTATTCCCAACAACTTAAGATTCATGGTTCAAGGAATGGTTAGTAAGTATCAAGTTAATTTCTTTAGGTTTTTAGTCTTTAAAATCTAGGTTATTAGTTTCATATACTTTAGATTAACATCATTATTGCATGCCATGTGCAAATGGAAGCCCAAGATAAAGTTCCTCATCAAGAAGAACTTCACACACAAGGCTATGGCCAACTACAGGGGCATGATGGATTAAACCCGCAAGGACCTACCAAAAAAGTTAGAGTGGATGCCTGATCACATATTCACCAATCTTCAACAAAAGTGGAAGAATAAAGACTTCTAGAAGAAGCAAAAGCTAAACAAGAAGAACAAGGCATTTGGTACTAGTGGGCTTGAATATAAGAGAAAGATGGTGAGTAATGGATCATATTTATGTGTTTTGAATGAAATGAATGATGAATATGAATGAATGAACAAATATGTTAATGTATCTTATTTCTGTATTCCATGTAAATGTAGGATACACAACTAGACTAAATGCCCATCGATAGTGAGGTCTTCTTGAGGACTCACTTTAAGAAGGGAACAATAGAGTTTGTTGACCAAAGGTCGTAGAAGACATATGTAAGTGTCACCTTTGTATCGTATTTCATTTATTCTTCGATATATAGGTGTGAAATATGTGTTTATTAGTTTTGTGGTTAAATTTTAGGGTGAATATGAGAGGATGATATAGGCTTAATCTTCTTAAGTGTTTACTTTAGTTAAAGGTGAAGGTGGTGAAAGTGGCACCCAAGTGGATGAGAGGTCAATTTGGATGGAAGCGACTGAAAGATAAAACAAGAAGTGTCACATCTATGGCATAGGTTCAGAGGCTTAGAAGATTTTTGAGCCTTCATTTGCCATTATTGCCTCATCTTCATCATAACCAACACTAAAATAGGTGCAGTAAACCATCTTGTGCTTGAATGAAGAGCTTGCATTGATACATTATAATAATGCAAAACACGATAAGGTCATTAGTAGTCAACAGGCTATAATTGAGCATTATGATTGCTATTTCCAGCAATTATTTAAGTAGTATGCTCCTACTTGGTAGACATTTATGTCCACCCTCACCACTCATACCACAGCAACCACCACCAGCCACCTTTGGAGAAGGAGCAGATAAGCAGTAGAGGGATGATAAGAAGGAGACTAAAAGTGACCTTTAGGATTTTTTTCTTTCTCATGGTTGAATTTGAATTTTTTTTAATGTAACAGTTTGACTTATAATAACTCTTTCCCCAATGTAAATAGATAAATAATAATTTCATAATTATTTCCTATGAAATTGGTCATTGTAAAATTTCATAATTGTTGTATGTTGAATGGTGTGTGTATGTGCTGGATTGAATTTATAGGGTGTTGTTGCTTGGTTTGATTTAAAATACAGCCAAAATTTTGGCACAACATAATGATAGAATTATGTCAAATAACACCTATAATTTTCCAAGATAATGACAGATTTACTAATGGAGTAACTTTAGCAATAGAATTATTGATGGAAATGGAGGCTTTTTTTAAAAAAAATACTGATGGAATGTTTGTCACTATATGTAATTCGTCGTTTTCCTATTGCAAAATTGGTTATCATTAGGTTGCAATTTAATGATGGAATTTGTAATGGAATAGCTAAATTCGTCGCTAACATTATTACCAACACATTGTTTACTGACCCCTATAAATTCATCACTAAATTTATTAGTAAAAAATTTAGCAATGGATTCTTCTATTTTACCATCAACTTTTTTTCATTGCTAAATGATGAATTTCTTGTAGTGTTATTTCAAGTAGTGTTAGTAACAATGGTATTTCAAAATGAATGAATTAAATAGTGATGTTAGCATATTAAATCTAATATAAAATAGTAAATATAAAAAATTATATAATATTTCTATCAGTACATCTCACGGGAATTATATTAGTTAATATATATAATTTAAATTTAGTCTAGTATAAATTAGTTTTATATTATCATACATCCATGTGTTGTGACATAATTAAAAACTGTTAAAATTTTCTTACGAATGGTAAAAACTCTTAAGGCCCACCTGGTGTATCGTATAAGACAGATATGATGGCATAAATAAATAGTATCATGTTTTAATAATAGGTGTTTAGCCCTTACACAAGATAATATAATGTAATATGGTCTACTCATTTTATATAGTCAACACAAGATAAATTGATCCTTACCCTGTAGACCTATTATAACAACAAGTTATTAGAATAAAATTTATCATTCCCGCTTTCGTCTTAAACCATATTTGTATCATTTAATCTCTTGCACCCATTATGTCAACTCTATCAATTAAGGTATACCTCCATCATAATTCATACAAATATCTCAGTTGCCTTTTTGTACAACATAATTGAACCAACTGGTTTTAGCTAAACTTCTTATTCTACTTTTTTTTTTTATTCTTCTTGCTTTTCTTATGACTTCATCACATTGTAGCTTATAAATATATATATATATATATAGACAAAACACTATTTTAATTTATTATTTAATAATTGTGTTGAAAAATGTTTAAAAAAATATAATTGTCAAATAATACAAAATAATTGTATAATATAAATTGGTTATAAGAATAAGGATAATTTTGTGCAGACAAAATTTTTAATACTACTATATTATACATGTCTAATAACAAATAAATAATAGTATAACTTTATAGTAGGGGCGAAGCTAGATATTTTATATAGGAGGGGCTAAAACTGAAATTCTTATAACCTTCCATATATGCACTAATCAATAAGTAAAGGAAAACAAAAAAAAAATGATAATATTATTGTAACGCACTAAAATTAAAAATGATATTTTAAAGGAGAGAAAAAAAAAAAGATCAAAAACTCTTACGGCAATAACATTACCTTTTTAATTTTCATCTATTAATTATTAAATATAGAAAAAGTGATAAATTATTTTATGATTTTTTTTTATTTTTGGAGGGGTTGAACTAAAGAAATTAACTATTTTTGGTAAATATATATTGTATAATAAGAAAGTGCTCCTAGTATTGGGGGCTAAAGCCACCCCACCAACACACATAGCTTCATACTTGGTTTATAGTATCAAACTACTTATACGATTGTATATCAAACACTCAATACTATTATATATTGTCGTTTCATTATCACATTCCATATTATCATGTTTGTTTATCCTACCTTATACTATATTATCATGTTCAAGCACATCAAACATTCAATACTATTATATATTGTCGTTTCGTTATCACATTCCATATTATCATGTTTGTTTATCCTACCTTATACTATTTTATCATGTTCAAGCACATTCTTAGTTACTTCTACCTTTTTTTTAATGACATGGCATCATTCTATCTATTGACAATGTAAAAAGTTTTATACCACACACACGCACACACACACTAACTTGTAACCCCCATGATGCATATGTTTAATTAATTTTATTTGATAATAATTTATAATATGAATTTATATTATAAATTATAATGTAATCAAATATAGGCAAATCATTATATTTTTGCCTATTAAATGACAATATAATTAGTACAAGCACATTCATGTTAATTGTAAGAGAATACAATATTTCTTTTAATTCCATAGAATTTTAAATTAATATTTCAAATTAACTAAATTTAATACTTAATTTTTTTTATTTTTAAAAAATATTTTTTTAATATATTAATACTCAGGTGAATTTATTTATAAATTATTTTGTTTAAATTTTAAATTAACTATTTCATGCAAAAAAATTTAATTATTTAATTAATAAGAGTTCATGTATGTACTCAAATTATTTTTTGGCTATATTTATATCTAAATATCATAACTAATATATTATCTTGAAGAAAATATACATTTCAAAAATATTTTTCTATGAAGTTTCAAAAATATTTTAAATTAAAATTGTAATAGATAATCAAAAGTGATTTTTTTTTTTTAAAAAAAGAGGAATTATGAAATATCAAATTTAATATTTGATATTTAAAGATATTGTGAAAATTTAAAGGGTAAATTTTTTTTATAAACATTATCTATAAGACAAGGCAACTTACACCTAAGAGGAATAAATCGGATGTCTTTAAAACTTATAAAAAATTTAGTGTTCTCTTTAAAATCTCTTAACTTTGAAAAGCCATGGGATGATTTTAATTCAAACAAACTCAAAATAGTTTGATGAAGATGTTTGCATACAAGAAATAACAAATTAAAGCATTTGCGCAAAGCAACTTATTTAACTATACATAGGCATAGTATCAATAAGCACATTCAAAGTTAGAAATCACTTCTTTCAATTAGACCAATTTTAGGGCAAAAAGATAAATAGTGAAATACAAAATGCTTAACAAATTTTAACAATAAAAAAATTGAGCATCCCACAACCTCATTCAATATTAAGAGCAAAAATAGATATCACAAAGTAAATTGCTAGAAAATAAAGAGAATAGGGATATCGGGATTCAAACTCAAGATTTATAGTGGTTCCCCCTTGAAAAACAATCTTCAAGGAATACATTAACTTCTAAACTCTCAACCAAGCTTGAATCTACTAAAATATCAATCCCTTCAAGTTTAAACAAGCATAAGGAGAAGCCTTTTACAATGATTACTCAACTACAATTAAAATCCCCTTTGAGAAGCTCAACCACTCACTTAAAAAGAGAAAACAAAGAACTTACCACTCTTTTAACCATAGGTAAGGCTACCCCTAGGAAACCCAATAATGTTTAAAAGATATAATAGAAAATTTAAAGAACTCTGCAGTTTAAATTTACAAATTGAAGTCCAATTGATAAGGAATCAATCAAATCTAACTGATATCAAATAATTTAGATAAAGAGTTAAAGCACAGATGAAAAAAGAATATTTGCCTCTTAAGAATTAGGGTTTTGCTACTGAGAAAATGTGTGAAATGGGTATTTATAGCAAAAGAATGACACTTAGTAAAAATGACCATTATTACAAAAAAAAGTACCCTTGCAAGCATGATCACAAATTCAAATTTTGAAGTTTGAGTAGAATCACAATATTCAATTTTGAATCATTCGAGTCGAATCACAGAAATGTAATGCAAATTGCAATTCTGCTTACTGAATATGGCAAACCTTTTGTAAGTCTAGAAATACATGTGATCAAACTTACGATTAGAATCATGAAAACAAAGTATTGAAAAATTCAATTTGAATCATACAAAAACACTTCAAATTGCTATTTGAATCGCAAGGTAGGAATGCCTACCCTGTCCTCTTGAGCATGATCACAAAAAAATAGTTAAAAATATCGATTCAAATCATAAGGTTTGGAGATGAAAAATTAAACTTTCCAAATCCATTTCAAACAAATTTAACCATTTTAAAACTTCATAAACCAATCCAAAAACATGATTCCAAATTAAATGAATATGATAAAACATTTAAGAGCAAGTTGGAATGTTTTTGGTGAAATATTTCAAATGTAAGAACATATCTCTAAGATTAAACAATTTGATAAATCATGTAAGAATATCTTGGAAAGTTTTTATTTAAAGTATTTTCAAATGCACAAACATATTTTCAAGTTTGAACAATTTGATAACTCATGTAAGTGTTGGAATTATTTCTATTATGGACTTCCATATTCATAAATTTGTTCTATTAATGTCTAAGGTAACAAGGGTGATTAATTTTTATGATGTTATGTAATAAGCCCAATGGTACGATAGCCTAATATTTATGGTATTATACTAGGTCACTTTGATCGGTGGTACCCAAGCCCATTTGGTCACAGTTAAATATTAGATAGGTCTCAGGTCCTATGACTCCAAGTCAAACGCTTTCTCCCATCAGAGAGTAGTCATAGAGAATTTCCCCATTAAAGGATTGGAGTCATTAGGAGTTAGGATTCTGTCAATGCCAAAGAAGCCGGAGTATCGGGTAGGATAGCCAAGTAATCCTAAATTGATTTAATTTTTTATATTCTACTATATTTAATTATATGATCAATTGGTTCAATGTTCTCTATAAATTTTTCAACAATTAGTATCAAAGCTGGTAGATCATATGATTATAACTGGTGGAATGCAGTTTATGAATTATATAAATTGAATAATTTTAAAGGCCATAATTGCTATGAATCACAAATTATATCATAGCTTTGTTCAATTTTAATTCATGATTTTTTGAATTAAATTTATGTTATTTATGTACAATTTTCTAGTGTTTCTATATGTATCATTAAATTGAATGCATATATGTTTTAGTTTTATAGGTGTCATACGTGAAAATTGGCTCGTCCTGAATGAGCCCACGAGCAGCCTGAGAGTGGCAAAAGCACTAACCCGAAGGATATCCAGATCACTCTTCCTTTGTCTCACGTTACGAAGCGACCCCCTTAGCTCGAGCTCGTGCATGATAAAGTGAACTCGACCTCATCATAAAAGAAATTCATCCCCAGATTGAAAGACTCGCCTTCAAACCAAAAGATTCGGTATGCAAGGTATGGTCAGCGACCTGAGAGCTCATTGAGCTAAAGACCGCAAGAGACCAAGTCATATCATGCCCAATGGATACTTGGGACCCGCCTACAGAAGACAATTTGTAGCAGTCGAAAAAGAAGATTTAGTCTGTCTATATTGTCTTGCACTTTTACTATTGATGTAATAGATTTACTGCATATAAAATTACTATAGTAACTTCCTTTCCTCTATAAATATGAGGAAGGAGCCCTGCGTAGAGGAGGATGACCCAAGAAATAGGCAGAAATCCTGCCAAAATAGAAAGAAGAGGAAACTTTATGTGTTGTATCTTTGTAAAAAACGCCATCTGAATAACATGCTACCATGGACGTAGGGTCCAATGATATCTGGATTTGTCCGAACCACGTTAAAAATCTTGTATCTTCTTCTTTGCTCTTCCTTCTTCTCTGTGTATTTTTATTGATTTATTATATTTAAACCAGCCAAAGGTTAGAGGTCTCGAAGAATCCCTCCATTGGCCGGAGTTTGGCTCAATACCAAAATCCGATGTCAACATTTTGGCATCGTCTATGGGGATCTCACCTGTTCTAGTTTGTTTCCTATTGCAATGACCAAAGGAAGAGCCACCAGAGCCTTAAATGCACAGCCCCATCCTCTAGATGGTCATGTCTCAACAACGGACTCGTCTACTGCTCCCGTTATCAGAGTAACTACTGGTATCCCTCTAGCCAGCTTAGTGCAATCGCTTCCTATCGCTAACGGCACCGATGGACCGTAAACCTGGCTCCAACGTCAAGAGAAGCTTGAACACATGATGGGAGAGTTAGCTAAAATAGTCACAATGTTAGTGCAAGTGCAAGCTCAGAATGTGCAAGGGCGGGCTGAGATCGTCATACCCGAGGTTGAATGTTCCGGTGAAACTAACCAAGAGCAGACTTCATATCACCATCCACACGGTCGGAACAATGAACCAAACTGCCAAGTCTCTAGCTAAGGACTGGGGGACTTGGACATTTTGGTAGAAGACCTCCTTCAAAGAGTCAAGCATCTAGAGGAATAGCCCCAGGCTCGTAATGACCAAGGTCACTTTGGGGAGCGAATCCCATTCTCTAGAGAGATCATGGAGGAAACCCTCCCGTGTAAACTCAAAGTTCCAGTCATTTCATTATATGACAGAGACAGCGACCTGCACAACTATCTGGACCTATTCAACATCTAGATGGATCTACAAGTTTGTAACCCCTTGATCAGGTGCCGCGTCTTCCCCACTACATTGGGTGAAGTCCCTTGAATGTGGTTTAGGAACCTCCTAGCTCATAGCACAGTAATTGGGAGGAGTGCCAAGAAAAGTTCATTAATCAATACAGAGCACTGAGGAAGTAGCTCGCGCCCCCATGCCATCTCGCCATGGTGTTCTAGGGTAAACATGAAATGCTAAAAGATTATATTGCCTGCTTCAAGCATGAAGTCAATAATGTTAAGAAGCCTTCAAACAAGGCTATCCTGACTGCCGTCTCAGTGGGACTCCATAGAGATGGAAAGTTGTTCAAGAGTTTGTACAAATTCCCAATTAGTAACCTAGGTGAGTTCTATGAGTAGGTTACGAAACAAATCAGATGGGAAGAGACTTTCGATCCACAGAAAATTAAAGTGAGTAGCTCAGCTCAAAACAAGAAGAGGAGTAATCGTGGGAATGGGAATGATAGCCCTGAGTGCCAGCTCACTAAGAAGAACAAGGGTGAACAATCCCTATTTTGAGGTCATCACAGCACTTATAACATCTTGTCAGACACTTAGGACAAGATCTTTACAATAGAAAGGGACAAAGAGGATTTCGGAAAGCCTCCACCCTTGAAGACTCCCAGCAAGTCCAAACTCAACCGAAGGAAGTTCTGTGCGTACCATAACAAGTTCAAGCATTTTACCTCAGAGTGCTGGGCACTGAGAGATGCCATCAAGGATCACATCAAAAAAGGCCATTTGCATGACTACATTGTGCAGCCTTTCAAGCAACGACTAGGACCATCTCGACAGGATCTTGAGCAAGAGTAATCTCCTACCATCAGGACTATCTTTTAACCCTTTAAACTTTTGTAATCTTTGTGAATTATGTAAACATTTTGAATACGACTACTAATTTTAAATTTTAATTGAACAGGTGATTTTCCTAATGGCCACCTTTTTTATTTGGGCACAAGATGGCCTCGACCACAAGATCAGTCACCTTTTATTTGGGCACAACATCACCTCGGCCATAAGATCGGCCACCCTCTTTTTTTGGGCACAAGATCAGTCACCTTTTATTTGGGCACAAGATCACCTTGACCACAAGATTGGTCACTCTTTATTTAGGCATAAGATCGCCCTAACCACAAGATCGATCACCCTTTATTTGGGCATAAGATTGCCCCAACCACAAGATCGGCCACCCTCTTTATTTGGGCATAAGATTGCCATGACCACAAGATCGACTAACTTTAATTTCGTAACTCTCATACAAACTCAATTATGTCACAGCTCTCATGCAAACTTATTTATTTGCCCACGAGATCAACCTGAGCATGAGATCGCTCACTTATTAATTTCACAGCTCTCATGCAAACTCAATTATGTCGCAGTTCTCATGAGAACTTATCTATTTGGCCACGAGACCGGCCCTAGCATGAGATCGCTCTAATCTGTAACTTATGCTATCTTTTGATTATGGGTAGGTCACATAGATTGTTCAAACCAAAATGCTTATATGAGAAACAAAAATAACAAGTAGAAATTGCAGAAAGAAGCTGAAGGTTTATTCATTAAAAGACCTTAACGATGCAGATATACATCAAAAAGCTCTGAATGCAAGCCAATCAAAATATAAAAGGGAAAACCTATGACTAAAGGGAGATCAACCACAGAGGGTCGTACTTTGGCTTATTAGCGCCCGTGCGTCACCAAGGTCTTCAAATTTCCTTTCTAATGCACAATCAGTGGCAGCACTGTAGCTCCTTATTTGTCCAGCCTTTAACTCCTCATGAAGGAAGCAAATTAGGAAGCGTTAGGAGCTTGGCTGGCTGAATAATTACCTCACGATGGAGCCAAGAGGATGTAGTCTGAGATCTATATGAGATCTCTCCGTGTTAGTAGAGAAGTCGAATCTTTCAAGTCTTCTATGCAACAGACCATACATGCCTCTATGAAAAGCCAGAATGCCAGAAATGGTGGTGGTTTATCAGGAAACTCCATGGTTTGCTCAGTGTAATGACAAGAAGGGATTCCCTCTCCTTTATATAGAGCCAAATCTAGCTCCATCGAAGAGTTCAGATCCATCTCCCCAACTGCTAACATTTACTATCTTGGAAACAGCTGAGACTGACTCAACAGTTGCTTGACACTTACCTCAAGAAATATGGCCTAGGGTAGGCAAAATGATAGTCTCAGGAGAAGACTTTGGCTGATCAAAAATCAAAGGGTTTCAACTCCCAACTCACAAAATGAGCTGAGAGTTAGGGGCTTATGTTATATGTGAAAATTGACTCATCCTGAATGAGCCTGCGAGCAGCCTGGGAGCGGTAAATGCACCAGCCTAAAGAATATCCAGATCGCTCTTCCTTCATCTCGTGTCGTGAAGTGACCCCCTCAGCTTGAGCTTGTGAATGATAAAGCGAACTCAACCTCATCATAAAAGAAACTCATCCGCAGATTGAAAGACTTGCCTCTAGACTGAAAGATTCGGTGTGCGAGGTATGGTCAGCGACTTGAGAGCTCACTGAACTAAAAACCACAGGAGACCAAGTCATATCACACCCAACAAATACTTGGGACTCGCCTACAAAAGACAATCTGCAGCATGTGAAAAAGAAGATGTAGTCTGTCTATATTATCTTGCACATTTAATGTTGATGTAATAGATTTATTGCATATAAAATTACTATTGTAACCTCATCTTTTCTATAAATATGAGGAAGAAGCCCTCCATAGAGGAGGATGATCCAGGAAACAGGCAAAAACCCTGCCAAAATAGAAAGAAGAGGAAACTCTATAAAAAAGAGAGAACCTGAGTGTTGTATCTTTGTAAAAAATACCATCTGAATAACACGCTACCGTGGACATAGGGTCTGGTGATATCCGGATTTAGCTGAATCACATTAAAAACCTTGTATCTTCTTCTTTGCTCTTCCCTTCTTCTCTATGTATTTTTGTTGTTTTATTATATTTGAACCAACCAAAGGTTAGAGGTCCCGAAGAATCCCCCGTTGGCTGGAGTTTGGCTCAATACCAAAATCTGATGTCAACAATAGGCATGTATATATATGTTTTAATTTTCTATCTTGTGCCATATTTTCTAAGCAAATTCAAATTCTAATGCTTTTTAAACTAAATTTAGTTCTTCCTCTTTATACAAATTTCACTCAATGAAGATACTAGGGATTGGTTACAACAAAACTATGAGTTAATATATATTAAAATGGAATGAATGCAAATTTTAAGAAATTTGTGACTATTTGATTGACATTCTTGACAGCATCATATTTGAGTAAAATGGCTTTCAAAAATCAATGCATCTAGAATCAGCAATGGATTTGTGTTTTGGGTTTTCCCTAATGACAAAAAAAAAATAGTTTCAATTTTTCCTAAAGAAAATTGTGGGCTGTAGTTGTAATTTTCCCAAGAAAATCATGGGCTAAGTTTCAATTCTTGGAGAAAAAATCGTGAGAAACAAAACAAATGAAAAAAAATCCCCATGAAGCATCGAATCCTTAATCTCATCTCCAGCAACATAGGGCTGCAACACTGAACTAAGCACTTCCTTATCTTCATATTTTGTTCTCAAAAGATGATATAGGTTCTCAATTATTTAGGCATAATTAAATCATGTTTATAATATTTTATCCAATTTTGTTCTAAGCTAATTACACTGTTGTGTTTCACTCTCTGAGCACATTTTTTGAAAAATAATTTAGATTTTTTTAAAATAAAAATATTTTATTTATTTATTATCAAATTTATTTGAATGAGTATATAACATTATTTTGGCCTAAAATTCTTTCTTTGTGCTTGACATAATTTGAGATACTTCTTATAAATTTTCTAGAATTTTTTGGAAACAAAATAATTTTTTATTGAATTATTGCCCTAATTTTGGATTGTAAAATAAAATTATTTTTCCCTAAAAATTTTCTTGTGTGTTTGCTACATGTTGGGTAATTTTTTGTGATTTTTACAAAAAAATTTTAAAATAAAATTATTTTATTAAATTATTGCCCAATTTATTTAAATTATTATATGTTGTTTAACGGGCCTACAAATTTTATTGTATAATTTTCACAAATTTAGCCACTAAATATAAATTTTATGGAATTGTTTACTATCATTTAGATGGTGATTGAATTTTTTAGAATAATATCCATTGTAAATATGAAAATTATTTTAACTTGCATTATGTCATTAAATTTTATGCAATTGTGTATTTGCTTTTCACGGGGCTAATTACATAAAAGATTAAGTTAGAATCATTTTCTATGGTTTAAGGAGTGTTGTATTAATAATATTACACGTCCTTCGATATTATGGTATTATTAATGCAGTTTTTTTATAGTAATGTGAGTACAAGATTGAAAGTTATATTTGTAGGGTCTTAAATTCCCTTCGAAATTAGATTCTAAGAATATAATATTTAATTCTTGTATTATATTATAAGGTCTAAAACACCCTTCGGCATTGGATCTTATAATATAATGCTATGAAGAATTGTATAGTGGTATTTTTGAGGAAACGTAAGCATGAGCAAAGAATTTACATGCATTAATGTTTTTCCTCAATTATTTTCTATGTAATTAAATTTATAAAGATGCTAAATGGGACTAGATATGAGGATTAGGCAGAATTAAAGAATTTTCATTTGACAATCATCAATATGTGCTTGGTGTTCAGAAGAGAATGAGTTGACAATGATTCTGTCACTAGACAGAGGACTCTTCATAAAACTTGGACCTTGCATAGTGGGCCTATAATTGATTTGGCTAGAAAGTATTAGTATGAACTGTAGCACATCAAAATGGAAAAGGTTGAAGGATAGGTTTCCTAAATCTTAGGCCAAATTATTATGGACTCGGAAAAGCCAAATTTGGGTTAACTTTTACCCTAAAATTGACTTTTTATGAGAGTTGTGTTGAATTAACGGTCAATATAATACTTTCATCATATAGATCAAGTACTATACATAGGAATAAGTCTTAGAGTTTATTTAGGATAAACAAATGTTTTATGGGTAAAGAGTCTCTTTTGTGAGGATTTACAAATTCTACAGAGCACAAAGGCACATGAAGTGCAAAACATGAACCACGAGGTGATGTGATTGGGCCTTTTGCAATGACATGTTCATTTATCTTGGCCCAGGAAAGTCCTTGAGCCATCACCTATAGAGATGCAACCTAGGAACCAAGAGGAAATCAAGTGATTATGCATTGTTGATTAGACTAAGAATATGAGAATGAGATGTACAGTGAGGCACATAGGTGTAATAGCCTTAGAGACTATCTTTAGGTCAGTTATTTTGAACTAGCATGGACACAATTGGCATGTTAGATGAAAAACATAATAGATGATTACTTGAGACTTGGTTAGATACGACTTCTCTAAAAAAAGTCTAGATTTTGGGATGCCAAAAGACAATCAAAGCCTCAATCCTAATTTTGGGTGAAACCCATGAAGGAGTTACAATCAAGGAGGTAAGTGTTGTAATAGGTTTTATAAAATTGGAAGGAATTTTGGTCCGTTAGTTGGATATCCTTAAGAATGTGAACCTAGAAAATGTATTGTACTTGGGAAGCTAGGCAATATGAATAGGAACCACACTATGATAGATGTCATGAAATGCATGATTGAAGCACTCAACTCTGTCATACCTTTTATATGTGATGCGCTTAAAATGATTGTGATGCACAAATTATTGCTTCTAAATTGAACTCGTTGCCAGGCTATATAGGAAACTTTGCATAAGCTACTATTGCATTTAAGGGTTGGCCTAAGACATTTTTTGCATTTGAGGTTGTAGGGTCAATTTAAACCTACATAATCTATTTACAAAGAAATCTTGATCCAAAGATTGTTGGCATTAGTATTATACAACCACTTCATTATAACTGAGTCGGATTGTGCCAATTTCAAGGATTGACTGGAGAGTGGGAGTGAAGAATTATGTCTTTATAAAAAGAAACAAATTGTGATTCCATTGACACATTTCATTAGTTGGAGCGACTAGAGTTAATTGACCCACCTAATAATGGAAGTAAGCACCTATAACTATAATTATGTAATAATGGGTGCTAACCCTATGAAATGGATGGATTGGTCTTATTCAATCCATATCTATATGGACCAATTTGTGTCCACTTATCCATGGACTTGACCTACGAACCAAGGTCTATTTCCTAGGCCCAGTGAGAGTCGAGTCTAGAATGTGTTAAAAGTTCTTGTGAAAATCCTAGAAGGCTTATAGGCCAGCAATTTCACATGGTTAGTGTGCTTGCAAGAGCACTTGAGCAAAAACAACATTGAAAAAAGAAAGAATTGCACATTAAAGGATATGGTTAGGTGTAAGTTAATGCACTTAACTCTACTTAACTTTCCACAGGGTGATGCTCTTAAAACCACTACATATGTCTACAATCAAGCCCCTAGCAAGTTTGTACCTAAGATTCTATATGAGTTATTATTTGGAAAGAAGTCTAGCCTAAGACATTTCCATGTTGTAGAGCTAAAGTGAGGTTGTATAATCCATTTAGCAAATAAGCTTGATTCGGTGACTATTGTCAGTTACTTCATTGGATAATGTAGTTGCTACCTGAGGTGGCAGATTTTATTGTCTGATCCACACCACTAGAGTTATTGATTCAATTTGTGCTATCTTATTTTTGGATTGATCAGATAGTGAAAACCAATGATCATATAACATCATTGCTAGAGAGAAATAAATTATTGTTTCACTAGCACCCTTGTTGGTTGAAGCATATGAGATTGATTTGGAAGTTGATCAAGTTCAACCAATGGCAGAAGTTAAGGAACCAAGAGCTCCAATATTGTCATAAATCATTTAAGTGAATAAGGCAGATTCGAAGAGAAAAGTGGTGAACACCTTATGTGTGTAAACTTATGAAATCCATATATATGGTTTAAGGCAAATATCTTAATAGTAATATCTCAAGTTTAGTAAGACAGTAACATTTTTTAGGTCTAAGGAGACTGAGGTAGACTAGTGTGTATATATCAGATTAATTACGGGAAATTTAGTAATATCAGTTCTACATACAAATGTCATTCTCCTTGCAAGCAATGATACAAACATGTTGACTGGGACAATACAAAAGGTTGTTTCAATACTTTAAGGTGATAGATCTAGGAAATGCATATATTATGTGTTGATGGTGAATTTCAGTTCTGCCTAATCCAGCCAATGAGAGGAGGTTCTTTCGAGACCCAAGAGGGACATAGAGGTTTAACATGGTTTGAACAAAATCGAATGGAATCAATCCCTATGTCCATGATAGCATTTTATATATCTAAGAACAGTTTTATAGAGTTTCAGTACAGTCTTCTTGACCTCTCTTTATAGAGGGCTCCTCTCTTTTATTATAGAAGAGAGGAGATTACAATGGTAATTATATAATTTGTACTTCTATTACATCAAGTAATAAATGTACAGGACAAACTAAAGTATAACAAGTTAGTTTCTGTAGACTACTGGTTGACTTAAGTGAAATGCTTTCCACAGGTGGGACCCTTGGACTGCATTTTACAGGATGAGCAGTGCAAGCTATCTGTTGGCCATATGCTCAACCATATCAGGCTTCTAGCTAGGTGAGACACTGTGGGTTGTCTTTGCTTCACGAGGTTGAACTCAAATGAGTCACGAGCTCAAGCTATTGATGAGCTGAGGGTTGTTGCTGGTGAGCTAGAGGTTGCTGCTCAGTGAGCTGGTAACGTAGTGACCTCAACATCGTGTGAGCTAGGCCTCTTTCTTGATTTTTGCTAGACTTTTTCCAGTCCATGCCGTGATACCTGATTTTACCCATAACATTATGTTTGTGGCATTAAATCTCATTATAATGAATCATAAAATGTTCTAGATTTGTCTCAGAGATGGTATCCTAAAAGGATTTAACTTGCCTAGTTGCTCTTGAAATTTATCACTTATTCAAAGGATGAGTTTACAAAGTCCCAATGTCCTCAAAATGATGAAAAAAGTGATAGTTGCAAAATGTCTCATATGTGTCAGTTGTACACAGCCAAATGTGTGCTCAGGTATGTACACATCCTGATATAGCATATGCTATTGGTGTACCAGGGAAATACCTAAGCGGCCCTGGTTAGTGATATTAAACTACTACAAAAGGGGTAATATGGTACCTATAGGGTGCAAATAGATTGTGTACTAACCTGTCAGGTCCCTAATTAAGTAGTATAAGGATTTAAAGAGTGGTAGACAATTTATAAAGCGAAATTCAAATCAGATCTTGTCCTTATCTCATTGGAGACGTAGTATATAATCTTTGTTTATTTGTCACTTGAGTTGTAATCAAATAATGAATTCTTGTGATAGAAAAGATTCAGTT
>JANHAO010009963.1:0-18016 GCA_026873985.1 Saraca asoca
AAGTTTATATCATTGACAATCACCTTCACAATCCCATAACCCCTTCTAGGATTGATTGAATGAATTAACTTCTCACCATGGACTTTATCTAAATTATGCATAAATCATAAATATGATTACAATATGCAATATAAGATGAATATTCACCCTTCAATATCCAAATCCACAAATCGCTTAGTCATAGATGCAATAGAGGCCAATCAAATTGACTCTAGGGCACCTATATTCGAATAACACATATGACCTATTATTCAGCATCGTATGCATGCGACCAACTTCTCAAAATCGTATGCATACGACTTACTATTCATTACCATATGCATGCAACCTGCTTTCAAAATCACATGTATACGACCTATTATTCGGCACCGTATGCATGCGACCTGCTTCTCAAAACTGCATTAATGTGACCTACTCCTCAACATGCATACGACCTACTATTTGGCACCATATGCATGCGACCTGCTTCTCAAAACTACATTAATGTGACCTACTCCTCGACATGCATACGACTTACTATTCGGCACTGTATGCATGCGACCTATTTCTCAACCACATGCATACGACCTATATTTGGCACCGTATTCAGGCGACCTATTACTTAGAGGCACAACTTACATGCAACCTACCTGGACACTCGATTCGTGTTAAGGCACAACTCTCATACGACCTACTCCTCAGCACCGCATGCAGCCTACTATTCAACATGCATGCAACCTACTTATGCTAAATATGACCTACTGGGCACTTGACTTTTACTAGTTGAAGCGCATTCTTACCAAGCATTCAACTCAGATTATATCCTTGAAGTCATGATTTATTAACTTAGGTCCATCTCTGTTATGAGTTATCATTTATGACCTACAAAATATCTTGTTTGACTAATGTTTGTTAAAATCATAGTTTGCTAGCAGAGGTATTATATGCAACCTACTAAGCATTCAACTATGAAAACTACAAAAAATCAAGCAGGAATGTTATATCAAGTTCATTACAAACCTCATTCAATGAGGTAAAAGTACATATGGAGATTCAAAAATACAAATCAGGATAAGTCTACAACTATCATATCCTAAAAGGAAGGCTAGCTTCAAAGAACTGAATCCCGGAGGGCTAGAGGGTCAATGAGCAAACTAACTACTCAAGCTTTTTCTTGTCCTCCTCCCAAACTAAGAGTTTTTCCCTCAACCTTATTGCCCCTAGTGCACTCTGAAAAAGTCAAACGGGTAGATCACTTTACAAAAAGGCAAAATAACAAAGGTGAAAAAGTTGAATTCATCAGCACCACCATGAGGAGGATATGAAATTTGCACAAAACTTCCCAAGATCCTAAGAGAGGAATTATCCATGGGAACTTCCTATACAGCAGGCCATACACACCTCATAGCACTTCATCAAGGACCTAGACCAGCAAAAACAAAGAGGGCTCAAGCAATGCACCCATCAGGCCATTCTAAGAAACAAGAAAAGGGTTTTCCATACCTTATATGGCCCATCCGGCCTCATTAATACAAATGGGGACTAACAACTATCTTTGATCTAACGGTCCAATAAAAGGCAAGATTGCCACACCAACAACTATGAAGAAAATGCACATTAAATGAACGGTCTATCATGGATAAGACAATAAGACAGAAGTCCAAAATAACAGCATTGTAGAATTACAAGTGCAGGTTTTTGCCAGCAGACTATAACTCCAAGTCTATAAAACTAACTAAAAGCTGGGAGCTAATGTTATGGGTATTCTGGAACCATGCAAATGGGCTGGCAAAAGTCCAACAGACAAAGTTCAACTGATAAAAGCCCAGTTCTTCCGATATTGAGGCCGCTGGATTAAGTCTTCAGCTTGTCAAAAGGAGAGCTGAGGTCACTAAGCAACAATGCCTATAGTAACTTCAAGTCGGTTGATAGTAAGCTATAGCTCGCAAAACGAAATAAGCCACCTTAGCTATCTTCAAGAAAGCTCACTAAACCTGAAAACGGGATCAACTTGCATAACTAACTTACAGACATCAACTAGCAAGAATCAACTTGTAATTAAATTATTATTATTTTTTCTTTTCTGAAACATGTTAAGATTGTACAACCCAGCAACTATAAAGAAGGGTTAAACTCATTGTATAGTGGGAGTGAACTAGAGACCCAGAGAAATCTCTCTGCAAAGATAGAGAAAATCATACAAACACCATATACTGTAACTCTGCCAAATTCTACAGAGAAATAAACTATTGTGGACATAGGGGTCAATCAACCGACTTTAGCCGAATCACGTTAAAAACTTTCGGTTCCTTCCCTGTTCTTTCTTTCTCCCACTATCTTTCTTTCATTCTTTACATTTACCAGATTATAGTTCAAAAGTGCACTAAACTTTTTTGGTTGACCAAATTTCACCATCAACAATAGTATATGTAGTAAATTAATTATATTTATTTGAAAGCAAAGTATATTGATGTAATTAAGATATTTAAAATAAGAATAAAATTGTCTAAATTTTAATTATCTTTATTTTATGACATCATATATTTATTTATTTATTTAGTTACTTATTTATATTGAGTTTATGGAATTTGGCTAAATATTCTATGATATGTAATTTTTTTGTCCTTTTTTACTTTGTAAAAAAAATTAAAAATAATATAATATTAAAGAAAGTAAACATTGAAAACAGAGGATTTTTAATTAATTAAGACATGAGCTGTTAATCAGTAACAAGAACGGAGATAAATTAAGAAAAATAATTAAAGATTTTATTCTAATAAGCTATATATTGCATGAAGTACCTTCTTAAAATTTTTTTTTAAAAAGTTAATATATTAAGCACCTCTAAAATATAAAAAAAATTATTTAACAAAATCAAGAAATTAAAAATTAATTTTTTTTATGTGCCAAATGCACACTATATACATTATTAATATCTACAACATTCAAATTTGGACTATATCATCATATTTTAAAGATTTATTTTAATATTTAATATGTATTTAATGTTAGTCAAATAAAAACGTATATATTAAATAAGTTGGGACAACAATTATTTATTGTATTGACGAAGCACCAATTAATAAGAAAACATGTATGGAGTTCAATTTGATTGGACATGTATCAGACTTTAATTTTTTCAACTAAATAAAGTGTTATGCCCCCAAAAAATGTCTCGTAACTCATTATTTCGAAAGTTTTAAAATGATAGATGCGATCAAATCTATTTTATCTTTTCTAGGCGCTCTTCCGTTAATAACAATAAATATTTTGATAGAAAAATTTGTAAAGTAGAAATGAGTCTCACAAATTCCTGGATCATGCATAAAAATATTGATAACTGCGACATTTTGTCTTAATCTATGTTGGTAGAGAGATCACCATTTGGATTAACAATAACACTGGCACTGAAATAATGTACTACGATCTTATATATACAGAGCCATATCCTGAAAAACTGTGAATACTGTTTGTATTTTGTGTAGTTGCATACAGACGAGAGAAAATTTTAGTATATAAATATAAGAAATGGATTAAAATATATGTAATAAACCAAATAAAGTATCACTAAAAAAATTATATTTAATACATATTTTTACAACTTTCATAAAAATTCATCAATGGCATAATTTTCTGCAAATTTAAATCCTATGTCTTCAACAAAATTTAATGCTAGAGTTATAGTATGAGATTAATAGAAGTAAACTTAAAAAAAGGCATTATCGACGATAAATTTGTAACTTTGCCTCGATAAACTTTAATCTCAAATCTAATCACACAAAATATCTAACAAATCACACTTAAGCAGCCCAAAAACAAAATTAGCCGTGAAAGCTAATTCTAATTAATTACTAATTTGACCTGAGGAACACGTTAATTTCTCTTACTAACGTATCCAATCCCAACGCCAAGGAAGAAGCCTGAAGCATCTATCTCACTCAGGTGTATATATATTATAATATTGCTTACTAAAATATTGGTTTTGGCTTTGTCCTTTTCATGTGATCAGTGCATCAAGCAATCAACAGCTTGAATTACTAGTTTGTACAGTTTGTGGGTCCCACTGGCCCACGGTTTTGTTGTTAAAAAATAATAAAGCGATTATTTTTTTATTTGGTATAAAATAAAAGTGTTGTTTCCTCTTGGATCCACACTTATCTCTACTAACTTTTCGGTGATAAATTCATACGGTTAGAATTTTAATTTTTGAAATTTTCATGAATATTATGTAAATTTTTGTTATTTTGTAAAAAAAAAAAGCATACAAATAAACTTTGTAATAAATATGAATATTTTTCAATTTTATATTAACAAAGTTTTAACTTTTTATAAAAATAAATATTTTATTTTTTAATTCAATTTTCAATTAGTTCCTAATTGATAGGCACTAAGTTCTGTAAACTCTCAAGTTTAATGGCTTGAAAAGCAATTGTAGCCCAAGATAGTAATTTCGATCGAGATTCTGCTAATTAATTATCAAAGCATATCAAGACAAAACTTTTTGTTTCGTAGAACGATATAAGTTTGCATTAAGGAATATCTGCTTTTGTGGTTCAATATATACCTTTAAAATCTAAAACATACAGAACTTATTTGATTGCATCCCTTGGCAAACTAGCATAGCCTGCTCCTCATTTTCCCTTCTAGCCTTAGTAGAAAACTTGAAGAATATATCCATAAATAATTATGATTCTTAATTACAAGAGAAAATGAAATTGATCAAATTATAATTTTTATCTTTTAATTTTCTCTGTAGTTTTAATAATATCAATAATTATTATTTGAATCAATTATATCCTTGAACTTTTAAAATAAATGTAATATTAGATATTTTGAAAAATTAATTATTTTTACAGATAATAAAATTATATATTATTAGATAAAATGCTGGTTAAACTATAAAAAATTATTAAGTGGATTAAAAGAAAAGTTTAAATTATTTTACTCTCAAAAATTTAAAATTACATTTTTTTCATCATGAAATTAGAGTATACAATTGCTCTTTTTTTTTTTTTTTTTTTACTTTGAATTCTTAGAGCTCACATGGAACTATGACTAATAATGTGACAATGTACTACTTAATTTGCCGGAAAAGAGATTTCATGCTACAACCCTTTTGGACTTGCAAGAATTTGAGGGTTTGTGTTTCCTTGGTTCTTTAATGAAACTTTTTCGTTAATTAATCTTAAAATTTTTTTCCTTATTTGATATATGGGCGTAGAATGCATTTTTTTTTTCCATTTTTTAGGTATTTGTCGATACATCGCTGGAAGGCAAAGACTTAATTAATCTAATAGACTCTCTTTTTAATTCATCAGGTAATCTTTCATATAATCTAGTTATCATTGGATTATGTAAGATTTTATTGTTTGGATAACGAATCATTTTTTAAAGTGTTTGACATTATATCTATTTTAAAGTTTAGATTACACAACTGATCCAATAAAGATTAATGGATATTATTGAGAATGAAAATAAATGAGTAAAAAGTATAATTTTACCAATAAAATTATACACATTGCAATGGGTTAAAAGCAATTGATATGAAAAGCATCAAAAGTAACTTATATTTTATCATAAGTGGTGTATGCGTTAACTGATGTACACCACAATCAACCTACCTCCCAACGAGTTAAACGCATGTTATTTAAGTTATTTGTTTATTTATTTATTTTGAAATAAAGCAAATTTTCTTGTGTGAAGGATCAAGGATGAACCGTGAATTCATGTAGAAGTTAGGTAAGTGGGCACAAAATAGAAAGATGAATTAACAAGTTGACTTTTAGACAAGTGAGGTACATTCATTTCTATATAAAGTCTCTTTTATTGTGCCACCTATTTAAGCACCAAGCCTTCCATCTTCTCTCTGCCAGCCATTACCAATATCTTTCTCTGCCAATCAACTTTGTGTTTCTGCTATTTCAATATGAAGATATCATTTCACAGACTGCTTCTCATCCTTCTGGCTTTGTCATACTTCCTCTCTGTCACCGCTGTTCCTGGAACCAGTAAGCCTCATAAGATTCCGAGGAATTTTATTTGGCTTTCTTTGAGTTTCTGTTTAACAAATAGTGATGCATTTAATTGACTTGACTGGTTTAAATATATAGGAATTCAAAAGCTAAAGAGAGAAGATTCATCTGCTTTGGCTTCTTTAGCTCAGGTCAGTTTTATTCTGTATTCCTTTTTTTTATTTTTTATTTCTTTCCCTCTCTATGTGTGTTCCTCATGTTTATGGTTAATATCCTAATTACCAAATATATATATAGTGAAAAATTTGAGTCATGCAAGCTAACACTTTATTGATGTGGAGCTAAACTTTCCAAATAAGATTTTTCCTCATATTTTCTCAGCAGCCAAACATATAGTTAATAAAGCAAAGCTGCGCAAGTTGACCTTTAATTTCTACTTTATGATTTCTCTTAATTAATTATATCTGCATATGTGTAAGGAGTTGTATATTCTAATGAAATAGAAAGATGAGTTGCAGGTTGATGCACTGAACTTTGGAAATAGTGAGGAGCTGCAGCTGGAGAGGAGGATTGATTTGGAAACCCAAGATTATGGAGGGACTGGTGCTAATAAAGATCATGATCCTAAATCCCCTGGAAGAGGTTGAGTGTCCAAAATCATATACTGTATTTACTAATTAATCTCTTGTAATAAAAACAAAATAAGGGTTATGTATATCCCTTGCTTGTTTTGTGGTTACTTGTTTTGTTCACTGATATAGTTAACTGAGTTGTTACATCAAATCAAATCCCTTGCTTATTTTCAATTATTTTCTTGCCATTTGGAATTAATACATAAAACAACAACTATAAAAATAAAATAGAAAACAAAAAATGAAGCTTAAGCTAAGCAATGAAGAAGAAGCACCTGATGAGCAATTCATCCATTAGGTTGTTGTAAAATTATTGTAGTTATACTCCCAGAAAATTTAATAAGGTTGTGTGTTTGTTTCGAAATTTAGACAGAAGAAATATAAATATCAAAATAAATATTTATTGAATTTTCTGTAGAATTATACAAAAAATTATAATCATCATTTCTCTTTAATGGAGATGTATTTTGATTGATTGTGCATTGCAAGAGCAACCAAATATTTTTGCATTTGATTTGAGATACAGATCAGGAGAAGGAGTTTTGATTATGGGAAATAGTTAAGACAAAGTAACAGCTCACTTATGGAATTCTTAATTAGGAGTTGAAGTTAAGCTTAAGGATGCATTAATTAAGATTGTTATATTAATCTTCTCACAAGGAGTCCGGTTGTCGTATTCTCATTTTATAAAATTCCTCCACTTAATTTATTTGTTCCATAATTTTTTTTTTTTTATAGATTCTTGCACATATGTTATGTATTTAAAAAGAAAAAAAATTCAAATTAATGTGCTTTAAGCTTCTTGTGCCAACCAACCAAGGGGGAATTTATATTTACTTTTTAACCTTTTTGGAAACTATGGATTTGGTTCCACTGAAAACTCGAGTGACGCAGAAATTACATGCATGAAGTCATAATTTCATATTATTATGTTAAATTAAATAAATTTTAGCAGGCAATAATGGAAGTCCTCTTCCAATTTCATTAATTGATTTGACAAAAGTTGACGATATTTGCATCATGGGGGTCACCTTGGTTTGACAATGACTTTAATACCTATTACTGTAGAATAATAAGTTTAGTATGATGTTTTGTCAGCTGACCTCTAATTCACAGTCTTTCAAAATTAATCCGGGAAAATAGAGAATTTAATTGAGTGACAAAATTAATATATATTATCCTCTGAATTTAAAAAAAAAAAGTATAATAATTTATGTTATTATTAAAAATTAATGGTAGTGGCGCACCTTAAATCATTTGTAATTTCAATTTTCTTTTTTTATTTAATCATGTCACAAGATGAAAATTATTATTTATAACAAAAAAATTAATTTTTTTCTTTTTTCTAGCAAAAATAATACAAATAACTTCATATATATATTTCTGTTCTAAAAGTAAATAAAATAAAATATTTTCACATTATCATCAAACACCAAAATCCCTAACCATATTTCAATTATAAATTCAAAAATCTAACCTATAAGATAAAATACAAATTTAACAAATGCATCAAATAATAATTAGAATGGTTTTTTTATCATTTACAAAAGTAATATATATTAAAAAAATTTATAAAATATATAAAGTGATGCGAACTCAGTCTAGTAAATTTTAAAAATCTTATTTCAAATTTTAAAAGCAATTTCAAACACTAAAATCTTTGATTCCTTTGAATTTTTTTTAAAAATTCTAGCATAAGATTTATATTTTTTTATTTGAATTTTTTAAAAAAATTCTAGCATAAAATTTATATTTTTTTATTTGAATTTTTTTTAAATTCTAGCATAAAATTTATATTTTTTTTATCAAACTGAATGATGACTAAATAAAAAAGAAATGAAAACCAAAAGTCAACTTTAAAATTATGAGTGACCCACATGTATCACATCCAACAGTATTAACAGCAACATAAATGATTTTATTTTATTTTATTTTTTGAAATTTCAAAGAGTAATATATAAAATTTTAAAATTTGTATATTATTTTTATCACTTATCTAAACTTCAAGAAAATAATATCTACTTTTTATTAATTATAAATAACAATAACTAATATCTACCTATGTGAATTATATACACGTAAACAAACGTTGACAACCATATCAGAGTGTATAGTTGGAAAACAATAAACAAAGTCTATTTCACATCAAGAATTTCCAAACATTATCGTACAATTTTTTTTGGGATGGAATCCATAGAAGCTTGCATGTTTAATTGGCTATGAGTGATTCTCACAAATTGCATTTTGTTTCTTGTCAAATATTAATAATTATTTTCCACAAGTCAGTGGGATTGGTCTTCCCCTGCGTGTTTATCCCGTTCCCCGGTTGAAGATAGAGACATCAACAATCAACACGATAATGTGGTACCAGCTGGTTTTCAAAGTCAGATAATTTAATCAAATGTTTCAAAATTCTATATCTTACAAAAGCCATTAGTATATTCTATAATTATATATAATGATGTTTATAAAAATAATTACACCCAAATATATGCATCTAGTTGCCAGCAAAGTCTGAACTTGTTACTGTAATTTTGATAAATTAAATGATACGTAAATAATATTATTATAAGTTCTCAATTAAGAGTGATAAGCCATATAATCAAACTGTTAATCTCTCAATTGAAAAACATTTGACATTGTGCATGCTAAAAATTACTTTATCCAAAAAATTAAATGATTATAAGAAAAGACACAAGAAGATCAATGCAACTTTATTTAACTTAAAATAATCAAAGAGGGATATAATAATACTATATTATATTCCCCATCAGAGTTCTGAAAAACTCCAAACCAATGTGGATTGTTTGAGTTGTCCACAATTTAGTAGTGGGTGTGGCCACAAAAAATAAATGAGGCATTAATCTTCCCTTAAAATGATGCATAATTCATTGCACTCTTAAACATGTTGCTTTAATTTCCAATAATAGGAAGCTTTAATAACAACAACTAATTCTATTTTGGGCATGAAAACCAAGAACATCCATCCAGAGTTGTGTTTAAAATGTCAGCCTTCAATCAAGACAACAACCTGATTAACACGGTATGTTAGATACACAATAATTTTCCATTACATTTTCAATGATTTCAGTTATGCTATTAAGGATAAACCCTTAAAACTTTTAGGCTACCTTGCTTAAAAAATATTAAATAAAACTCATGTGATAATATTTTCCATTACCCCCATTTGTGTTGGAGGAATCAAATGAATATGCGTTTTTATTTTGAAAAAAATACATTTTTTGGTCCCCTACCTTTTATTGAAGTTTCAATCTTGTCTCATAAATTTTATTTGAAATAAATTTATTCTCTAATTTTCAAAAAATATGTAATATCACTCAGTAACCTAACTCTTGTTTAATTTTTTAACAGAGATACTTATGTAACATCCTATATGATTAAATATTTTTAAACATCTAATTACATTTTTTTTTTCTTTTATTCTTCTCCAGCAAGATACCCCTTCCTAAAACTTCTTTGATCTCCCTTCTTACACCCGATGTCTCCCTCTCTCTCCCCTCTTGGTCTCTTCTTCTTTATGAACCTCATTTTTCGGACTTCCCTTCTTCTTCCATCGACTATCTCAACACCTATTTTTGCTGCTGATCAAAATTAACTTACGGCACCAATTTGGTCGGACTATAGAGAATTTGATATCAATCTACTCAAATTTGTTCAACACTATTTCTTCCTCATTACATAGGATGCTAAGCTAGATAGTTTGTAGTCATTTCTATTAAAAAAAATAAATGGAGTTGCACTGTTAAGTAATATTGTATATTTTTTAAAAGTTAAGAGATAAAAGTGAAATCTCAATGAAAATTAGAGAACAAAAATATACTTTTATTCTTTTTTAATTCAAAAATTAGATAATTACTTGAAAATGATTTTATAGAAACTTGACTTGTCTTGAAATTTATTTTTTTAATTACTCAATTCATTTGTTCTGAGATAAGAAGAAAGTCAATCGAATTATGAAAATACTTGTTTGGAGTTGAAACTTCTGCCATATTACCCTTTTCTCAATGTTTATGATGAACATGAATTTGCACGCATTGTTCTTTGACTTTCATAGTCGGAGACATTCACAGACAGCATGCTTGAATAATTACGGATCCAACTTGAGATGCACTTATTTGACTTCACGTGCACGAGCACTAAAAGAAGAGAAATACTTTTACACTTTCTAACTATAACAAAATTTTTAATTTTATCTACCTAAAAAAATTAGTTATAAATTTTAATATTTAAAAAATTTAAAAATAAGAATCTTATTATAATTGAAATATACAAATATATATTATTCAACGATCTTGTTTTCTAATTTCTACAAACAAAAAGATTATTATTATTATTATTTTCTTCACATTTGCTGGTTGACAAAGCAAATAATGTTGTCAACTGTCGTATTGGTGTGCCCTACCTGAGGGCCAGGTTGAAGCATTGTTTGTTTTAGCAGTCTAATAGTTATTCTTTAGATTAATTCACTTTTTTTTTAGTTGAACAAATTAGGAAAAATTACAAAAAAAGAAAAGAAAAGAAAGTCTTCAATTTTGGATGGGTGTCTAAAAAGTTCAAAGAAAAATTATATAATTAATAAAAAAAGACAATTAAATGAATGATATATATCTTAATTTTAAGATTTTGTATAATTTAATATTTCAATTTCAAGTTTTGGAAGTTAATGGAGACAAATTCTAATGATTTTAAAGTTAGAAGAGGATTTTCAGCATTTTTTTCCAACAAATTATTTACATTATTCAACATTAAAAAGTTGTAAAAAATAAATTATGGACCATAAGTAATGATTCTCAACAATTTATCTTTCTAATATTATAAAAATCATAGTACACATCTTCATTCAAATGTCATTATAAGACAAGTGTCTTGCACTTACTATAAGATAATAAGTGTAAAAAATTTTAATTTTAATTTTAATTTTTTCTTTTTAATTCCAATTCAAAGCTTAGATAAAACTCAATATTTATATGTTTCAACAATAAATTATTATTTGAATTATTAATAATTGATTTTTAATTTAATTTTTTAATTTTACTACTATTAAATTATTAAATTATTTTTTTAATTTTTAAATTATCAAATAATATTTTGATTTCTAATTTTTAATATTTAAATTATTTATTTATTTGAGTAATGTAAATTTGGTATCCATTTTAATATTATTGAAATAATTTTCAACTTAAAATTTGATATTCTTATATTTAAATATTAAATATTAAAAATAAAAGTTAAAATATTATTAACAGTGAAATTTGATAAGGCCTAAATTCCAGCCAACCTGAACAATTCTCGATCCCTAAAATTATAATATGATTGTGTGAGTAACAGATGAACGCAGAAATCTAAAGGAGAAGAAGAAGAATAGCAAAGACGAAGAGAATTTTTTAACATGATTCAGCCAAAATCCTTTGTCTAGATTCCTACGTCCATGATATTATTATTTATTTAGTGAAAATTTAGCAGAGTTACAATATGTATTTTGGAAATGTCTATTGTATCTGCTCCTCTCCCCTTTATATAAACTAGGATGTTACAAATGTAAATTTACAAATTGTATTTCTATTATATTAACAAATAAATATATTTGACATATGAGACTCTTACAAATCGATTTTTACATATTGTAATTTAACTTTTACAGATTTGTTTCGGTGAGTGGACTCCTGTTAGCTGTTTTCTATAGATCGGTCCCACAAGTTGAGTCTAAAAAGGTGTCTGCCTCAGGTTTACCTGTAGTGAGCTTTTAGCTGGGTGAGATGCCGCGTTCCGCGAGTTGGGACTCCTGATCTGGGGTCACTGCTGGTTTTCAGCCAGCGACATTGAACTTACATTTGGCAATACAAGATCGTGTACGACGAACTGTTAACTAAGCAAGCCAAGGTATGTTTCTAGCGAACTAAGGCTTCTAACTTGTTCTGTGCTCTAAGCTTGAAGTCGGCAATCTGGCACCTTTAAGTGGTCTTAGTTTTAAGGCAGATTGGGCTTTCCTCATTTGGACTCATCTGTTGTTAGGCCTTTGTCAGTCCATTTTACGCAATACCAGAAAATACTCATAATAAATATTTTAATATTTTAGTAAGTTGCATAATTTAAAATGTAAATAATTTTAATAATATATAATTTAATTTTTAAATTGTGAACCACTCTTATAAATGTTATGTATCTTTATTCTTTATGAAAATTATCTATTTCAAAAGAAAATATTTAATAAAATTATCTACACTCCATTTTCAATCTAAATTCATTAATAAATTTTAATTTGAATTATTTTTGTATGTATTAAATAATTATATTTATATAGAAATAAAATAATTATTAACATATGATTATGATTAGAAGATAATGTTTATTTAAAAAATTTTACTTTATAAATTTTTATATTATCTTTAAATATTAAATACTAAATTTGATATTCGAGAGCTACTTTTTTTGAAATTTTTATTACTTTTAAGTATTTATGATAATTTTAATTTAAAATATTTCTAAAATTTTATAAAAAAATATTTTTAAAATATATAATTTTTGAAGATAATATATTAATTATGACAATGCATGAATTATTATTAATTAAATAATTAAATCTTTTAGCATAAAGTAATTGATTTAAATTTTTAAATAAAATAATATATAAATAAATTCATCTAAGTGATAATATATTGCAAAAATATTTTGATAAGATAAAAAATTCAAATAATAAATTTAGCTAATTTGAAATATTAATACAATAATTTTATCAAATTAAAAAAAATAGTATTCCCTCATAATTAACACAAATATAATTATAATCATTTATTAGGTTAATAGGTAAAAAAAATAATGATGATTTATTTATATTTGAATATGTTATAATTTATAATCTAACTTTATAATACAAATTCTTATTAAATAAAATTAATTAAATTTATGCAATAAACTTGTAATATATGTCCAACCACATATTTTAAGTTTAAACTTGCCCCTAGTATAATAAAAAACAAACAAACAACTCACATCATGATTCATGAACTTCTTTAGCAGCTTGAATTAAGCAAAAGAGTTAATCAAGTAGCCTCGTTGCATTATTTATGGCACTAATTGTCATGTGAAACAACTTCATTGGATAATAGAATAATATTTTACTTTTGTAAAAGGTTGCTTTGAAGCTTTCTTAAGCTATAATTAATGAGTCATTTGATTTACACAGGAAGTAAGTTCTTATGAAAAATAAAACTTTTTAGAAAATAAATTTTTATGTGAACTTTCTAAAAAATATTAAAAATTATTTAGTTAACACTAAAAAAGTAAAACTTCTTAAGAAGTAAGTTCTCATGTTGTTTGATTCAACTACATATTTTCTAGGAAATATTATCAAAATGATTAAAATATCTTATATAAAAGTTATGTCATTTTACAAAGATATTGTATAAATATTTAAAATGATACTTTTGTTATTATTTAAATTTTACAAAGATAATTTTATATTTTATTTATTTTATTTATTTTATTTTATTAAAAGCATATAAAATAAAACTTATCTAGAATGTTAGGTAAATAATTTATCATATTTTGTAGGAAGTAAAACTTATTGAAAAGTATAATTTCTTTTATTTTTTTTTTTACTTAGTAGCCAACTAAATAACTCAAATATTTTTTACTTCATGAGAAGTTATACTTCTTATAAAAACCAAATAACTTCCAGAGTCCATTTAGCTTAATTCTCACATATAATATTCCAAAACATTATATAATGCGTATCTATGGGAAATAATTAAGAGGGCAAAATAGGTTTCTTGTTATAGTTGAATATATATATATATATATATATATATATATATATTATCATTTACTTAATTCCTTTATAATTGAATATATATAATGTCATTTACTTAATTCCTTTCAGCTAATTTTTAAAAAGTCACTTTTTCGTGTCAAATCGTAAATAATTGAAGTCCAGAAAGTCTCCCTTGCATGTTTATCCATCCCTTTGATATATGATAATGACAGCCACATTACATCCTACTATATATTGCTTTCTTCTGCAGAGAACACAAATGCGTCTAGCTGGCTCCCAATCAATCTTGCTTCTATCTTTATTTCTTACTCAGCCCGTTGTATCTATCTCCCAAACTAAATTACAATATCCACAGTTTCACTTTATGTTGAACGGAAAAAAAGAGAGGATATGTATGGTAATCGTGAAACAGACCCAAGCCAACTCCAGTTGACATAAGATCATGAAAATGTTGGCACAGTTAGATGTGTAATGTTGTATTAATAATATATCATTTTACAATGAACAATGAAACTTAAACAAAGGGCACCTTGTAAAAAAAAAATGACACTATGAATTTAATTAGTTACAGGGTCAATTATTAAACCCTAATATTTATGTCGTTTTGTTTTATAAATTATGTCCCTTTTTTTTTCATAATTTTATATTTATAATGAATACAACTAACATTACTCTTTCCAGAAGAATCATCTTAATCCAGTCCTTTTGGTGTTGAAATGAACATAAATCCCATATTTGGTTGCTTATTTAAAGTTAGAAAAGCAGCAATTTCCCTTTTAGATCATATAAAAGAAAAAAGACAACAGCAATATATTCATGGTATCTGCTTTTGAAGCTATTATCCCTTTTTTTTTTTTTTTCTTTTTGCCTCAGCGGCCAGCAATTCGTTGTCATTGACGACAAAGGGTTACAGGGAGAGAAAGTGCAACATGAAATACATTTAAGACTATATAAGATATATCTATATGATCTGCTCAGAAGTCAGAATCAATTGCAATTTTAGGATAGTATTAGGCCTCAAGGCAGCTCTTGCCTCTTGTGTTTCGTTTTTTAGCTTTAGGTCAATAAATTAAGTTTCCTTTTTATATCTTTAATTTGTTGTTAGCAAATATAATATAAAAATAATGAATAGAAAATTTCAAATGTAATGCTAAACTTGATATAAGAATAGCATGGGATTGTCTGATCCACCAAGTCATCCTCAAATATTGAATTAACTATTTTATTTAAAATGTAGATTAATAACAAGAAGTAAAGTCAATTATTTGCATGCATTGATTTTATCTCATATATGAGCCAAATTTGACTTTTCATTGTTGGTTAGAGTAAGGGATTTCTTTTTTTTTTTTAAAGTGAAAAGATATTAAAGTTCTTCTCATAATTGACTTCAAGAGTTAGTTTAGTGATGTAGGTTAGCATGTGATATGTGATTTGGCGCATTTGCAACTTATTCAAATTCTCTAATTAGCAATTTCTTAGAATTAGGGACCAAGTAACATGATCCAAGAGGTGAAGAAAGTTTAGTTAAATAAAGGTAATGTAAACTTACTTAGCCATTGTAGCCATGCTTAGGAATCCACTAATTATATAAGTGGTTAGTTGATAGTTATTAATTTGATCAATTGATAGTATTATCTGTTTGTATAAAAAAATTTATAAAATTAATTATTTATTATTAGTTGTTTATATATAAAATGATATATAAAAATATAGACATTTTTATTATTTATTTATGTATTTTTATTTTAATATATTATTTATTATATTTCTCTTCTAAAAATATATCATTATCATTTATTATTTATTATATTTTTCTTTAAGAAATAAATAATTATAATTTATTATATTTTATTTTATTTTAAAAATAAATAATTATAATTATCATTTATTAGCTTTTTAAAAAAATAAGAACTATAATTTATTATACTTATTAAAATTTTTTGAAATAAGCTTTTTTTTAGGGTTAAAAAACTAACTCAAATAATTATTTATCAAATAGTTAATTGATTTAGTTAAACAGTTAAAACCTCTTGAATTAACTAAAAATTAATCAAAAAATTGTTTACCAAACACCTTCTGTATATACAATGATGGAGAGATGGAGAGATGGAGAGACACTAACAAATGTTGACTCTAGAGGGTTAGAGTTTGTTCATATCTAGAAGAATTTGAATCTAGGAGTTTGTAAAAAGATTGAATTTTTATTAAGATTGAAGCAAATAAGTCTATTTGAATTAGTTGAGGAATACAACTAAAATAACCATAATATTATATTGATCCTTCATATCAAACTTTTAAAAAATTAAATAGTAATAAATATACTATCAAATAATTAATTTTTCTTATATGTAAATAGTATATTTATCATGAATTTTAACTTATATTAATTGACTATTGTTATGGGCATTTTTCGGGAGTATATTTTGGGCCAGCCAAGGTCCAATTGGAGGCACAGCTAGTTCAGATGGAGGCCCAAATCAAAGCTCGAAGTTGCTAAGCAAGGACCTCGGATCATCGGATGCAAGCCAAAGTCGTTGAGCAAGGACCCCAGATCATCGGATGCAAGCCAAAGACATCTTGCAATGTCACGAGCAGAGAGCGCGACTCGCTAAGAAGGCTTTCACTCCCTCAGTGAGAAGCCTGTTGCCTTCTAAGAGAACGACCAAGCAAATATGGTAAAGTCAACCAGAACTGACAGCTCGCTCAACTTCTAGTTCGCCTATCGGAAATGAATACCTATACGGAACCTAGTTAGTAATCCAAGGCACACATCTCCAACTGAGAGCTCAGCCTCTAAACCTACACATCAGCCCTCCGGAAGCCTGACAACGATTTGCCTAGTATTAATTATCTGACGCCAAGCATTAAATGCCCGGAGTGATGGAGATAATCATTTTGTTATTCATAAAATTACACTTGTAACCCTCTCCCTTTCTATAAATAAGAAGGAAAGGTCACTGTAAAGGAAGAGGAAAATACATACATGTAAAAACTCTACCAATATTGAGAGAGAATACTATTCATTATGAGGAAACTCTGTTGTTGTATTCATACCCAGTAAAAACAATCCCTTTGATAGATAATCAAAGAACAACATGGACGTAGGGGCCAACTTGCCTTTAGCTGAACCACGATAAACTCCTGGTGTAGTTGTTCTTTCTTTCCTTCTATTATCTTATTTCTCTATATTCTGTCATACTCTTGCTTACAGTTAAGGGTAACACTGAACTCAAACTAGTTGACTGAATTTTGGTATCAACATTTTGGCAATAGAAGGAGGGCCCTCACTGCGTATTCTTCATTTTTAGTCTCTAATAAGCTATTTCAAGTGCAATGGTAAGAGGAAAAGCTACCAGGAGTGTAGGAGTTCCTACTGGCCAAATCGAAAGTTAGACGTAACAGCGTAACACAACTGCCCCCACGGCAGGTGCCAATACCAGTACAGCCTCCTTTGTTCCACACCAACCCATGGCCTATGAAACTGATGAGGTTCATGTTAGTTTAAAATAGGTGCCTTAGAGTCAATTTAATTAAGCTCTATTGTATCTATGACTACACATTCTATATTGATTTGGATATTATAAAGGTTGTATATTCATCTTATATTGCATATCATGTTCATTGCATAATTAAGATGAAGT
>JANHAO010009964.1:0-18001 GCA_026873985.1 Saraca asoca
TTTCTTTTCTCATAGATTCAACATGAGTACAGAAACATATTTAGGATTTGATTAATATTAAGATTATGTAACATGCTTTAAGATTAAAATTTCTAATAATTTCGTGCATGTTATATTTATGGTTTGATCAAATCTCCAACATGAGATTCATCACAATTATTAAAAATATATATATATATATTTTATGTTTGGTGGAAAAGCTAACTTCATGAAAGGAAAAAATTGGTTTGTAGTGACTTCATATTTGCAATAACTCTTAGTAATTGACAATAACTTATTCAATTTGTTATATGTGCAATTATGCTTCTTGTGGTGATGGTCATATTAGGACATATTTGTGAGCATGTTACCCATTGAGATTTTATAGTTAGATGAGAATCATTCTCAAAGAACAAGACAAATTTTTCTGAAGTTTGTGATTGCAGGACTTTAGGTGTGCCCTTGTATATGTAATTATTTTTATAATGAGCCTATTAATGTATCTTGTGAATAGTGGGCACTTCAAGAAGTTGCAAAAAGTACTTTTGAAGTGTTATTATTACTTTGAAAGCTTTTGAGTGAGGAAGACAATAATTTGTGAGTATTTCCCCACGCACACTTTTGTAATTTAAAATATTCATGATTAAATATGTAATTTTTTGATAGTTACATCCTCGAAATTGAGAACATAAATGACATGAATTATCAAATGATAACCCATAAATCTATAAGCTCCTAACTTACAAGCTTATAAAAACTTAAATAAATCTTTCTTGAAATAATCCACATTCAAATAAAATCAAATGTAAGTATCTTACTTGATCTTTCAATATTTATTAAGTTTCTGTACCAAAATCAGTAAATAATTTTGCATCTAATTTTGAGAGGTACGTCTGTGGAAAGCACGAGGGACAACAATTGTACATAAATAAATGGTTGAGAATACTCCACGAGACAACCTGTTTGTTGTGGTTCAATTGACTTCGTGGATTACACATTTGTTGAGAACCAGAGCAAAACTTCCCAATCAAGATTTTAGGTACAAACTGTCGTAAAACGTGACTGATTTGGCATCATACCACAGATTAAAAATTTGAAAAAGATTTTTGTGCATCACTTTTTTATCAATATAAGGTTATGTTATTAAACGAAAGATTCAGATTTTTTTTTTCAAATTTAATAGGAAGATTATATTTATTTATATTTTTTAAGATGAAATCTGATCCATTTGTTCAATAGTATAATTTTACACCAATAAAAAAAATGATACACAATAATCTTTGAGAGTCATCAAACAAAATAAATTATATTATTTTAATATATATATATATATATATATAAATGATAAACTTATGATTGAACATGCTCCTTAAGTTAATTTGATATTTACGGTCATTATTTATGATTTTTATTTATAATTATAGATAAAAAAGGGAAAAGAGAAATAAATTTCTCTTTATTTTAAATATCATTGGGTTATAATTTGTCATATCAACAGGACAAAAACAAGCATATACAGAGTGATAACAGGGATGAAGTTAACTGTCACATCTTTAAATAACTAAATGGTTGAGAAGTGTTCTCCTTTGGAAAAATATGTTTGTCGTGCTTCATTTGGTTGGATTTCACGTTGACAACAAATAAGAAATAAGTTTGATGTACTCTATTAAAAATGCATCATGATCACTTTTTAATTAATAATAAGATTTACATAATTATAAATTTCACAATTTATAAAAATGAATGATTCTAAAATATTTCTAAATGAATGCACATAATAAAATCGTTAAAAATCACGAGTCTTTAACTGATGACTTGATTTTTTTTCTGTTAGCCTGAAGAGTCCACAAAATGATAATGTCAAATTATACCTTTCCTTAAATTGAAAGATTTCCTCTCATAATTATTGATGTATATGCAAAAAGATGCCAACAAAATGAAAGGACACCTAGCTTGCTTTAGAATTATATTTTTAAAAAATTATTTTATTTTATTTTAATTTTTTTAAACTATATTTACATCACTATTAAATTTTTTAAAAGTATCAAAATTTCAAATCAATTCATTTAATTTGAAATAAAATATATATTATATCAATAAATTCTTCATCATATTATCATTTTATTCATCATAAATTTACTTTTTAATTGAATATCATATTTTTTTCAAAATGTTTCAATAAAAAATAATTAATGTGTAAATCAATTGAAAGTATTCTGTTTAGATTATTTTTAAAAATTTAAATTTATTTATAAATAAATTAGAATTATTTTTATTTAAATCGAATTAATTCATCCTCGATTCACACTTTCAAAAATGTACCATGGGCTGCCAGAGAAACGCCTGCCGCTCTAAAAAAAGACAAATCCCTGGTTGTTGTTTGCTTCGAGGAAATTAAAGAGTGGACGGTTGATGATATTTTTGGTGGTTAATTGGACTTGCATAACCGAAGACCACTTGTGAGAATATTTTGATAATTATAATTTTATATAACCGAGGAAATTAAAAAAAAATGTACTATGAATTTTTTTCCCGAATTTATATTAGAAGTAAAAGGTAAACAAAACTCGAAATATGAAAATTTTAGTTATTTTATTAATTATATTTTATTTCACATTTCCACAGCCATGAAAGTCCTTAAAAGGAAGTTTCAAAATGTTTTATTTTCAATATGAAATAATAAAATATAAATAATTAATGATATATTAATTTAAAAGATAAATTACACTCATCACCTATGACATTTGATCTAATTATACTCAATATCTTTTTTTTTTTTTTGGCTATATACACTTCCTTCTCCTACATTTAACTTCTGTTAACTCCCATTTTTTTTTTCTATTTTTTTAAACTTTATTACACTAGTTTACATACTTAATGTGTATTAAGTAAGTGTCAATTTTAATAAAAAAAATATAAAACTTATATTTAATTATTGTACCTAATTTATTTAAACTGAGGTTTCTATTATACAAATATAAGGTATTTGAACCATTTTTAAAATTATTTAATGTTGTGCTTGTTTTTAGGCAATGCAAAATAGGTTGTCAAAGGTCCAACAGAAGATGAGTCTAATCAGAAAAGGCCCAAATCATCCAAGAATTGAGGTTGCTCAACAAAGGCACCAGCTTGTCAGTCGCAAGCTCAAGACACAAGACTAGAACAAGGCAGTAATCCCAAGTCATTAAGGATGGGTTTTAGCTCACTAGTCGAAATGTGCTACCCCAGCCATCCTCCAAAAGACTCATCTTGGTTGAACCAGGAAACAAGATCGACTTGAATAACTAGCAAATCACCTAGTGTGAGCCCAGATCGTCAACCAAATGACTCGGCCGTGGGCCTAGGACTCTAAAGTCCAGTTAGCAACTAGAGGCACATATTCCCAACCGACAAGTCAGCCCTCAAAATTGACACATTAGCCCCCAATAGGCTGACAGTGAAATGCCTAGCATTTATTCCCCAATACGACGGAATAGACAGATTTACAATTTATCAAATTACACTTGTAACCCTCGCTACCTCTATAAATAGGAAGAAAAATCATTGTAATAGCAAGATAGTGAAAGATACATGCAAAAACTCTTCCAAAATAGTGAGAAAATACTTGTATTGTGACTCTGTTAAACACTATAGAGAAACCACCACATAAGGGCAAATATAATCACTATGGACATAGGGGTTACATTGACTTTCGTCGAACCACGTTAGAAAGCTTCCGGTGTTCTTTGTTCTTCCTGTCTTTTGATCTCTTCTTTGTTCACACATGCATTTTTGCATTCTCTCCACTTGCAGTTTGGCTTTTTACCAGACTTTTCCTATTGACCAGATTTCACCGTCAACATTTTGGCACTAGAAGGAGGGCACCAAACTGCTTTCTCTCTTTCTGTGATTTGCTTTACAACCACAATGGCAAGGGGAAAACCTACCAGAAGCATTGATGCTACCATTGGCCAGCCAGAAGGTCATGTGGAGCAACAACGAGAAAGGTTATTGGCTGGAGGCTCTATCCTCCCTGCTCTAGGCACTTTTGCTACCCTTGTAATAGGTGCTATTGCTGGCATGGCACCATTAACCCCTCCACCAACTTGTTGCCTTTGGAGCTGATGGAATGCAAGCATGGCACTAGTATCAGGAGGAGCTTAAAAATATCATGAGGGAGTTGGCCAATGTTGTGAGGGCACTGGTACAGGCACAGGTCTAGGGCACGCAAAGACAAGTTGAAGCTGCTATGCGCAGAGGAGAAGTCCAGCAACCAGGAGCTTAATAGGAGGGACCTATCAGAGCAGAACGTCAGCGAGTTGGCTCAATCCACTTGTCCAATTCATAACTAAGGTTGGAAGTCCATCGACCTTGTAAAGATGAAGGAGATGATTAGCAACGTCAAAGCTCGAACAAGTTGGCCAATGTTGGCTAATGTTGTGAGGGCACTAGTACAGGCACAGGTCTAGGGCACGTAAAGACAAGTTGAAGCCGTTATGCCTAGAGGAGAGGTCTAGCAACTAGGAGCTTAACAGAAGGGACTTATCAGAGTAGAACGTCAGCAAGCTGGCTCAATCCATTTGTCCAATTCATAACTAAGGTCAGAAGTCCATCGACCTTATAAAGATGAAGGAGATGATTAGTGACGTCAAAGCTCATGCCGTGAAAGAAGCTCGAATGAGACTAATCATGGATGTAGGTTGGATTACTACTTACCTAGTCACAAACATAGCAGGTGGCATAAAACCTCAGGTCACCATTCCCATGATCAAGGAGGTGAAAGGAGTCGACAAACCCCAATCATCAGTCCAAGACTCAAGACCCAATGATCAAAGAGCTACTTCAGAGGGTGCAACAGCTAGAGAAAAGACCTGTGGATCAAAACAGTTAAGACTGTTATGAGAAGAGGATGCCATTCACCAGGGGAAAGGAGTCGACAAACTACCATGCTGTGAAAGCTTGTGCCGTGAAAGAAGCTCAAACAATGAGCTTTGACGTCGCTAATCATCTCCTTCATCTTTAGAAGGTCGATGGACTAATCATGGATGTAGGTTGGATTGCTACTTACCTAGTCACGAACATAACAGGTGGCATAAAACCTCAGGTTGCCATTCCCATGATCAGGGAGGTGAAAGGAGTTGATGAACCACCAATCATCAGTTCGAGACTTAAGACCCAATGATCAAAGAGCTGCTTCAGAGGGTGCAATAGCTAGAGAAAAGACTTATGGCTCAAAACAGTCAAGACCATTATGAGAAGAGGATGCTGTTCACTAAGGGAATCAAAACAGAACCTCTTCCTTGTAGGTTCAAGGTCCTGAGCATACCATAATATTATGGAGATAGTGACCTTTATTGCCACTTAGATAAGTTCAATGTCCAAATGGATCTTCAGACCACCAATCCACTAGTAAAATGTTCCCTACCACCCTTGGAGAAATACATCACATATGGTTCAAGAGCCTCCCAGCCTGTAGCATTCATAGTAGGGAAGAATGCTAAAGAAAGTTCCTCAACCAATACAAGGCACTCAAGAGACAACTCACCCTGTCCTTCCACTTAGTAATAGTCTTTCAACAGAAAGATGAATCACTAAATGACTACATCACTCGATTCCACCATGAGGCCAATAATATGGAAAACCTATCAGACAGAAGCATCCTCACAGTAATCTCAGCTGGACTTCATAAGGATAGGAAGTTATACAAGGATATATACAAGTCTCTGGTAAAGGATCTAGGTGAATTCTATGAGCGAGCTGCCAAGAAGATTAGGTGGGAGGAAACTTTTGGCTAAAAAAGCCCAATTAGAAGGATGAGGCAAGTGACTTCAACCAAAGTGAAAAGAGAACCAACGACAAAAATAATAGAGAGGGTCAATTGGATAGCTTTGGTAGCCAGGTCGTGAAAAAGGCTAGGGGTGAGTGACGTCAACACCAAAGTTGCCATGATAGCTAAAGAATCCTATCAGACACTCAGGATAGGATATTTGCATCGAAAAAGGATAGAGAGGACTTCGGGAAGCCCAATTCTACAAAGGTTCCTAACAAGTTTAGAAATAGAAACAAATTTTATGCATACCACCATGAGATCAGGCATAATACTTTCAAATGCTGGGTGCTCAAAGAAGCGATAGAGGATCTAATCAAGAGAGGTTATTTAAGAGACTACGTGGTATGACCTATGGAATAGCGAGCGACCTCAGCAACCCCAATGGGCTCCCAATCGAGAGCAAGTGTCTGAAATATGAATCATATGTTAATTCTGTAATGTTGTTCATAAGCTAATAATGATGCCCCATATTTTCTCCTCCAAGTTTTCACATCAGTGTTTATGTCTGAATAAATTTATAGCAAAGTTTTATGTAGAAAGTGAGCTATTCTTAGCATTGACAATGTCGGCTCATCCTAGTTGAGCTGCATCCAGGCAACTTACCTAGACATTCAACCCATCAAATATACATTATCTTGCTCTACCAAATATACATTGTCACGATCCACCAGACAAATACATGTTGTCACGGCCCCTCTGGCAAATATACATTGCATTGCTTGGTAAATATACATTGACGTAGGTAATGGACAAATATACATTATCTTGCTCAACAAATATACATTGTTGAACTTGGTAAATATGCATTGTCGTGGTGTGCTAGCTTATACGTGGCTCTCATGCGATCAATTTATTGCCAACTAAGGCACAACCCCGCAAACATTCTACTTGACAAATTTACATTATCTTGCTCGATAAATATACATTGTGATGATTAATCTAATAAATATACATTGTTATGGTTAGTAAATATACATTGTCATGTCATGCAAGTGGAAGAATATCTCTCATTCAACCTACTAGATGATTCATAGCTAGCTAAGGTATAACCTACCTAGTATCTAGCTTGATTAATGGTCATGATCTAGCAGGCTATTATGTGCAGCATATGAAACATTCAATTATAGGGACTGAGAGGAAACAAACAAGAATATCACAAAAGTACATTTAATATCCTTTTCATTGAGGCAAATTTATACAAAGTCCAAAATTAAATACAAAGTTCAAGAAGGAAATCTAAAATCACAAGAAGCCATGGCGTAAGAAGCTAGTTCCTCAATGGCTGAGCCTTTAGGGGGTAAAGGGTCAGCAGGAGGAATAGTAGGGTCATCCATCACTTGATCACTAGTGGCCTTCATGGCCTGTGAGATGTTTTCTCTTTGGGTAGCACCCTCAGCAAGAGAAGCTTTAGTTGTGGACTTTGCACTCTTTTCAGAAGATCTGGCTTTTGCAGTCCTCTTGAAGTGTTTGATAGCTTCAAGGGCTTCTGCACTAAAAAAGTAGAAGTCCATCTCCAGGTGTCGCTCCCACAGGGTATAAAAGGAGGAGGAGCTGGTTTTAGACTCTACCTTTTCTACTGCTCTCGTAACCAGCAAGGCAGTCTCTGCTTTAACCTTGGCGACCTCCTCCTTCCTGAGAGAAGCTTCTTTCCTGGCTGTCGCAAGCTCCTTCTCAATGATCTTAACTTGCTTCATCCTCACCTTGGCCCGTTGAATAGCCAAATCCATGTTGATTTTATTTTGGTCAGCTTATTAACTATCTTGCCGAGGTTCAATGTGACGATCTCGTGATTTACCACTTCACGAGAGAGAGTGACCTCAGCATTCTAGCTTTCTCTTTCAACTCCAATGCCTTAGTAGTCACAGCAACCAAGTGCTCCTCGAATTTTGCCTTCTCCTCCTTCCACTCTCGATGTGTCTTTTTTACCTTCATTATTGTTAGCAAGTTTTGAAAAAAAATGATCAAGTTAAATTATGAAAAAGGGGAAAAGAACCAGATAACAGGACTCTACTTACCAGTAGGCCATGGCAAGCTCTGTAGCTCAGCAACCCATTAGTTAACAAATCCTCCGATTCCAATGCTAAGGCCCTATTGTGAGGCCCTAGGACCACATCGATATTCTACAAAAGGAAGCAGAGGTACTCATTCATCTTTAGACTAAGGCCTAAAAATTGCTCCTCAATCATGACCTCAAGCACCACCCACTTTCGAGTGGCAGCAACCTTCTTCCCTTTGCCTTTTTTTTTCTACTTCTTGGCAAGAGGCTTGGAGGGGGATGCAACCTCGACTACAGTGGCCTTCCAAGGATGCGAGGAGGAAGTCAACTCCTACAAAGGTGCAACTGCTAGGGCCGAGGGTTAACTTGCAACAACGGTGGTTTCGTTGGCATCAGGAGCCGATGAGGTCAATGCAGAAAGCTCAGATGGAGGCCTCCAAAGGATGAGCTTCATTATATCCTTGAAATCTTCAAATTTTGCTTGGCTAATCTCCTTGATTTGATAGGCTCTGATCTCTTTAGTAAGCTCAATACTTAGAGCCAGAGCGAGCTTATGCGGGCACAAAAGATCCTCATCAAATCAAAAATCATTCAGGGAGATCATCTAAAGTAGTAAACTAATCCAAAATCCTAAGCTCTTCAGCCTCAAGGTTAGTTTCTTGCTAGCCCCATTTGTAAAACAAATGAAAAGTGTTAGAACCAAAGGAGAAAGTATAAAAACTCATCAAGATCACACATCCATAGTTCACTCAGTAGAAGTAAGAACAAAACCAAAATTGTTAAGGTACCACAGGGATGGATAGGAGATGTAAAACTAATGGGTTTTGTAATTCCCTACATTGGATTTTCCTTTGGTGTCACCTTGTGGCAAAATTTTCCTATGCTCAGTTTGCTGAGTTGAAAGACAGTAGATCCCTTTTTGCAGACCCATACTCCTAATACTATAAAGGTAGCAGAGAACCCTAGTAGATGATGGGGGAGGTTATTCATCATATACACAAGTGCCAAGAAAGTGAGTTGGGAATAGGAGTTCAAGGTGAGCTAGAAGGGACAAAGCTTTAGCTTATTCAATAAATTGATGATGTAAGGGTGCGTCAGGAACCTAAACCTGATGCTGAGATGCTGGGGGTTGATCGTAACAAACCCTTAGGGTGGATAGGCTACATAATCACTAGGAGAGGATGACATGACATGACATCCCTTGGGGAGCCAAAATGTTCGAACCATACCCTGGAGCTCATTGAAGCTAATGGTTAAGATATGGTGGCTGAACATTTAACAATAACCCTAGCCCTCAATAGGGTCTAGATAATCACTAAACTTCCCAATGACCTCACCACTCCTTGAAGTTGCTTCACCAATAGGTTGCATCAGCTCAACGATCTCGACCGTAGAGTCAGGTTCATCATCTCCACTCCTTATTTGGTGATGTCAATGTTTATGAGCTACCATCTACACTAGACAAAGGAATAATCAAGTCACAACAAGTAGACCATGTTTGAAAGCTAGGGCTAATAGCTTCCTATACTGTAGGTCATAGACACCTTAGGTCACCACACTTAAGACCTAGACTCTAGGAGATATAGAGGATTCTACTATTAGACAACTAAAACCTAGAAAATTGATGAGGGATTCGAAATGATAATTGAAAACCCTAAAGTCTATTGATGAATCAAATAAGAGAACCAGACTAGACAAAAGAAAATGCTCAGGTAGACAGCTTTACCTAGCATTCAAATTTTTCAACCACAAGCAAGCAAGTCTCACACAGACCGTGAGACAACAACATCCAAAAACCACAAATCAAAGAAAGAAAACTCACCATTTTAGCTATAGGAGAAGGTTCAAGATGAATGTAAAGTCAATTTTTAGATGTCAAAATCCGAACCATGAGCTTAGTGAGTAGGGACAACACAATAGTGGTAGACAACGGTGAAAGGATAAAGGCTTGATGGAAAGGATGAAAAAGAAAAGTCTAGGGGCTCCAAATTTCAAATGTAAATAAAAGGGGAAAAAGAGTTCTACACAAGTTATATTGCACAAAGTCTCACCATTAGATTTAGGGACCCATCAAATACCTAAAATCTAACTATTCACCGAATGCCAATTGTGAGTTATCACCAATTTGGCAAAGACACTTACTAAGGCAAAAATGATTACACAAGATAGTGGCAGAAATCCAAGAGTCACAGACAGTGAGCGAAAATATGTCAAGTGGCCTCTGAGATCGTAGATCATAAGCAACGTACTATAGCTCCTAATCCACCTCGTATCTAAGTTGTGCCAATTGAGGTGCATCCGTACGACCTACCTAGGCACCAAAATCTTGTGTGAACTAAGGTGCATTTGTGCAACCCAGTGGGACACCGCATCCAAGTTTTGCTAACTGAGGCACATCCGTGTGACCTACCAAAACACTGCATCCAAGCTGTGCCTATTAAGGCGGATTTGTCCAACCTACTTAGGCACTAAAATCTTGTGCGGACTAAGGTGCATCTATGCGACCTTCTGGTCCATACCACATCCAAGTTGTGCCAATTGAGGCACATTCATGTGACCTCCTTGGGCACCAAATCTTATATGGGCTAAGGCATATCTATACGACCTATCAGGGCATTCAATCTCGCACTAACTTAGGCACTTTGATACTTAAATTCATCACTAGCAGAGGCACTCCAGTGCTTGAGTTCATTGTCAACTAAAATGGGCTAATGCAATTGATTGGTCATTCAACATGATTTATATCCTTTTTAAGTCATGATTTATTAGTTAAAGCCTATTCATATTAATTTAGTTTATGCTATCTGAGGTTGATTGACCTATCAGGCACTCATTTTACCTAATGCTTATCAAGTTATGGTTTGCATGAACTCATTCATGTTGCCAGCTGCAACCTACTAAATCACTAATATGACGTGCTTGGAAAATAAAAATGTTACCCAAAGTTTCATTATAAAACCTCTTTCAATGAGGTGAATTTACATGAAGACTCAAGGGTTCAAATCAAAGCAAGGCTCTAATTGACTGAGGAAGAGTTGAATTCCAACAAGCCGTGCGATTAGTGAGCAAGCCAAACTGCTCGAACTCTTCCTCACCTTCCTCCTAAGCTTATAGCTTCTTCCCTAACTTGAGTGTCCTAAAGGTGTTTGGAGTGAAAGGATTAGCATTTGAGGCAAGCAAGGTGACTGCACAAATCTCTTTTAGTCCTCTTGAGCAAGGATAACATCCTTCAACTTTATCACCTCAAGGTACTTGGAGACCTAAAGACACCCTACACCACCATGCAAGGAGGCCAGAGAACAGGGGTGAAAGAGCTGCATTATTCAGTGCGGCCATGAGGAGGCTATGGAGGAATGTAACAAAGCTTCTTGGGACCTTCAAAGAAGAATTGTCCATGGGAGCTTCCTATAACAAAACTTCTCAGGATCCTCCGAGAGGGGTTGTCATAGCAGGCCATGCACACCTTGTAACACTTTACCATAACTCAAATCATCAGGAACACAAGGGGCTTTGCCAATGCACCTATTAGGTCATTCTATGGAAAAGGAAGAAGGTTTCCACACCTTAAATAGGCTAGTCCAACCTCATCAAAGAATCTAGAGGTTATCCAGCTATTCTTGATCGAATGGTCTAGAGAAAAGTAAGGCTACCACACCAATGACTGTGAAACATGTATAGTAGGAGGTATCGAGTAGTGTAGATGAAGTGAAAGATTGAAGCTTGAAATGATAACATAGCAAACTGTAAGAAAGACTTGATAACACTATAGACTACAAACGAGGACTTTACTAGCAAACTACAACTTGTAATCCACAAAATGAACTGAGAGTTAGAGGGCTAATTTTATGGTTATTTTTGGCCAATGCAAGATAGGCTAGCAAAGGCCCAACAAAAGATAAGTTCAACTAGAAGAGGCTCAAGTCATCCAAGAACTGAGGTGACTTAGTAGAGGCACCAGCTCGCTAGTTGCAAGCTTAGGATGCAAGACTAGGACAAGGCAGCAATCCCAGCTCATTAAGGATGGGTTTTGGCTCGCTAGTCAAAACATCCTACCACAGCCATCCTCCAAAAGACTCATCTTGATTAAACTAAGGAATAAGACCAACTTGCATAACTAGTAGATCACCTAGCGCGTGCCCAAATCACCAATCAAATGACCCGATTGTGGGCCTAGGACTCTAAAGTCCAGTCAGCAACTGGAGGCACATATTCCTAATCGATAAGTTAGCCCCAAAACTGACACATTAGCTGCCAATAATCTGAGAATGAAATGCCTAACATTTATTGCCCAATACAATGGAATAGACAGATTTACAATTTATCAAATTATACTTGTAACCCTCACTACCTCTATAAATAGGAAGAGAAATCATTGTAACAGTAAGATAGTGAAAGATATATGTAGAAACTCTACCAAAAAAGTGAGAGAATACTTGTAATGTGACTCTATTAAACATTACAAAGAAACCATCAGATGAGGACAAATATAACCATCGTGGATGTAGAGGTCACATTGACTTTGGCTGAACCATGTCAAAAAGCTTCCAGTGTCCTTTGTTCTTCCTCTAGTTTGATCTCTTCTTTGTTCACACCTATGTTCCTGCATTCTCTCCACTTGTAGTTTGGGTTTTTACTAAACTATTCTTGTTAACCAGATTTCACCGTCAACATTTAATATAATTTGCTAAAAGCACTACCTGTATGTTTAAAACTCTAGATTTTTTTTATAACCAATTAATCACCACAATCAATTTCCATCATCTTCCTCTATCCACAAAAACCCACCAACATCGTTGATGTCCTTTGTCTTCTTGTACCAATAAAATTCACCAATTTTAATTTCTTGTTTTCTCACCATTTGAGTTAATGATTATGTCTCAACATAAACAACAAATATTATTCTCAATGATTTATTATTTTTTTATCATGTTGACATTAAAATCATATTATTTAATTGAGTACAACTTGAGTTATGAAATTTCAAAATTTTCTATCATTATTCATGGTACTATTCAACCCATTAATCAATCCTATTTTTTTTAACATTATGAGGCTCAAAATTGTGAGATATAGCTTTATTCATGAAATAGGAATCACAATTTAACCATATACAATTAGTAAACAAAAGAAATCTACAGAAAAAAGATTATAAGCTAATATGCTCTTATTTTAGATTTTGAAGAGCATAGAAGATTTTAGTGAAATAATTGCAGTTTCTAGTGTTTAAGCTATTGAGGTGAGTGGTACTTACCATTCTTATGAATTATAATGTGATTCTTGCTTGAGATTTGCTAATTTGTGATGCAAGTTAGTAAAAATGGATTTTGTGATGATATGATGAAACTTGATGATTAAATGGATTGTTGGAATGCTAATGAGTATGATGTTGAAATAGGCAAGTTTGTGTTTATTTATGCTTCCAAAAACATAGGATAATAAGATCCTATAGTGTGTCTTTGTGTTGGAAATGGTTTTCCCTATTTTTCTATTGATAATATGCAAAAATATGCTCGTGCGAGTCGAATCTCACCATTTTAAACTAAACCTATGATCATGCTTACAAAAAACCTAGTAGGTTTTCTTGATTGATTGGAATTGACTTATGAACTAGAATTTTATGGGTCAAATCGACTAACCTTGCTTTGTTTTTTGATTGTGATCATAATTTTGATCACATTTGGAATTAGACTTCTTGAAAGTTTTCAAAATTTGGTGATCAGACTCATATTTTTAATTACATTTTCTCGAGTCGAATCAAATTTTTCACAAATAAGTTTTCTGATTTTGATCACAATCATACTCTTTTCTCTGGAAATTCTACTCATGATTTTGATTACACTTTTAGGAAAAATTCAATTTGTTTAAACCCATTATTCCTTACTTGAATCTACACTCTATTTCTTTGACTCAAAACTATAGAAAACACAATCAAACAAACATGGCAAATTTAAGATCCTAAGGGAGTGGTTTATAAACTAACATTGATGAATATAATGGACATGCATATAAGAATTAATAAACAATGAATTTAGAAGAGAATACAAATATGAGTTAAAAAACATTACAATGGTCTTGAATAACTATGATTATGGAAAAGTAATATTGTGAAGTTATGATTGTTATTGAAATTATAATCACTAAAATGAATGAGCATATAATGCAAATCTTGACTATGTATGTGAGACATGAAATGAGACACAAAGTCATGAATGATGATGAAATATGTTGATATGAAAGTGATGAGATATTCATCATGAGAATGGAATGATTGAATACTTGGCAACCTTTGAGACTTGATATGAGAATGATGGGTTATAGTGGGAAATTATAAACTAGATATGTTTCTATGCATTCTAATATGGTAGAGGGGTATAAGGTGGGTGTTGGGTTTATGCGGGATAAGGCGAGATTGGAGTAACAAAAGGGCTATAATTGAATTATGACTATGCAATGCATGATTTATATTATTGTTACATGAAATGTTCAAATTTGATATCATGAAATTAATATACATAATGAACCTGAAATGTTGACTTATAGCTATGAGAGCCAAAATTGGCCTATAGTGGCCTAACGTGCTGAGAAATGCATAATATGAATTACATTAGTGATAAGTCTTTAAATACCTTATGAATTTTTATGGAAATGATATGAATACCTATTATTTGTTGATGGTAAGTATATATGTGTATGAATGTATGACTCTTGTTGAGTGATAAATTCATATGTTTGGTATGTATCTATCTCACTAAGCTCCAGACTGATTATTCTGTGGATTGTTTTTTAGATACTCAAGAATTAGTGGTCAATTTCCTTATTGAAAAGTAATATGGATAATCAACCAATGGAAATCATAGTTAATACATTCACCACTGTGGTCAATAGCCTATTAGGAGCATATGAAATTAAAATACATTATATCATAATCTTAAACCTAGCAGGATGTGAGGTGTTACATGAGATAAAAAAATCATTCCTTTACAACTCCCAAATGTAATATTAATGATGGCTATGAGATAGTTTGATCCTTAGTGGTTCTACCATCTACACTCTTTTTGGATCACCTTTTGAAGATGTAAATAGCATGGTTATCATATCCTTAGGGATGGAGTTAGTCTAACTTATACTTTTGAAATCCTTACAAGCTATAGGTTAAACTAGCTTTATTTTGTGTTGTCCCTAAAGGAACCTAGGGTGTTAAAGAAGAATGGTTATTGAAACTAGCTAGAGGTATGTATAAGGATTTTGGGAAATGCATGTTGAAAGGTGAACACTAATAGTAACAAGGGACATGTGCCTTAATGGGTGATGTCTCTATACATTAAATAAATTTCAACTATATAAATATATTTACCATTTGAAATCACATGGATTTCATTATTTCCTTAGATACCAAATTGAAGTGAGTCATTTAAATGATAATAAAATTTCGCATTTCATGAAAAAAATGAATTAGCAGAATTGAGATATAGCCTGGTGATTATCAAATGAAATGATTGATATTCATGCTAGTCATGACTAGGGTTTCAAGTTATAATAGCTCACTCATAAATCCTTTACAAAATATCCAAAATAGATAAAAAGGAGGAATCAAAACCTAAGACTAGGTCATATCCATGCCACTCTTTATAGCCATTGATGGCGTTGAAGCTTTTGAAGTTTAATTTGGATTTTGTTTTTGTTAGTCTAAATCAACAGTAGTCGAAGTTGATACACTTGGACTGGTGGAGGGTTTAGTAGTGGTTGTTTTCAATGTTGGGTTCTTTTTTCTTTTTCTTTTGAGGTTTGGTGGGATTGTTTCTTACTATATCCAACTTTGTTTTGGGTTGATATTTTCTTTTTCGAGTAGCTAGAGGTTGTTTGTTTTCATCCTCTTCGGGAAACATTTTATTTGCCTTTCCATGTTTCCTTTTCGCTTCTTCCATGATATCGATAAAAGTTTAATCATCACAAGAAATCCCTTGAATCTAGGTAGGTATCGCTAATCTAAAATAAGAACAATGTAACATGATGCCTCATAATGATTGAAATATTTTAATAAAAGAAGATGAATACCCAAGAGTTTGACCACATGAGCCACTGAATAGCACTGAAGGTCGAAAAAATGGGATAATGGTAGGCAATTGTAACATCTAGGTTGAGTATTTCACGAGCTAACTTGGCCAAGCTAAAAGGGGCATTGGCAAAAGAATAGGCTTTGATCTAAAAAGAGTTATGGGAACATTACGTTTTACTGATGGATTTTTCCAATAGGCATTCCACCACTTTTTTTTATTAACATAGGCATAAGCCCTCTCTTTTTCCAAAAGGACTCTTTGCCTTTGAATTAAAAAATAGGGCTGTGTGATTATACTTAACTTTATAATACTTTTCAAAATTTATTATTTCGACAATGTTCATACTTATCTTCTTTGAAAAAGCTGATTCAATTTATATAAGAGGCACTGATGAACACAATTTGTACATATTTCATATCCTTTTATACTTAGTCTTTTGTCATGTTTATGTACTTAATTGGATGCTTGAAATTGATTTTGTGATTTGCTAAGTTTTTGTGCTAAATTACATTTATTCAGTAAATTTACCTTGTTTTAAACTATTTCAAGTTTCTTTTGGGTATATCTTGAGTTCTAGACCTCGTTATTGAGTGATTCTTATGTCTTTAGAAAGGTAAGAGAAAGATGTAAAAATGTAATGGAAAGTCTCAAGCCCAAATCATAAAGAATTGATTCAACTCAATTAATGCCCTCCATATAGGATTTGGGAGTCTAGAAAAGGCAATAGGAAGCCATCTCTCCATGAAAATATAGCAGTCATGCCATTTCATACCAAGTATCTTATCATAATCTACATCGACACACATATCTAATTTGGAGGCATAGTCATCTGACATTGTCAACCTCTTGTCCCACTCACAAATTACCTTTCTTTCATCTAAGCTTAAGGTGTAAGAAGCTTTAGGTTTATACATTTTTCTATTTGCAATCTCTTTAAGCTCCAACTCCCTTCTTCTACAATATTCTAGCAAATCCAAACTTGCCTTAATATTGTCTTTTATTTTCTCTTTAACATCCATCATTGTATAAAACGCATTATTAAAGATGTTCTTTCTATGTGCATGACATCGAGATTATGCTAGAGTGAGTTGGATTGCCAATATGGCAAGTCCCAAAATATGTTTCTTTTAGTCCAATTATGATCAACCCCATATACTGGCATCTTGATTAGCTAAGTTTCTGTGACTTTTAAATTGAAACAAACTTAATTAATAACTTGTTCATTGGTTAATCTTGGAGGTGGTTCAGATCTTTTCACTCTATTTTTTTATGAAGTTGTTCTTATTTCTCCTTTAAGGATAGTCATATGGTAGAAACTATTTATGACAATCAAACCTTAATTGTTTTCTCCCATGCTTTAAGGTGAATGCATTTGTGGATTCAATACATATTAGGTGAGTTAATTGTCGACCTATTTGCTAACTAGATAACATCCCATATGCAGGAAAGTCATTAATGGTCCCTATCATCATGGCTTTCATTTGAAAGTTTTTCTTCATTAAAATGTTATATGTTGGAACACTATCACTCAACAAAGTGAGTAACTTATTTATTAATGGCTGTAGGAACACATTGATTTTACTCTTTGGATATTCTAAAGTTAAGACGATTAAGGTCAGGAACATATATGGAGTTGTCATACACATAGTTGGAGGCAAATTGTAAGGAGTAACTATTATTGACCAACATGAATGTGGTGTAGCATTATGCCTATATGGAGTGAATCCATCATAACAACTTAAGTTTTACATTTTAAGGATTGGTTGCAAACTTTGAGTGCTTTTGGTCAAATTATTTCCAAGCTTCTCCATCTGAATGATGACACAGAACACACATCTCCTTTCAATTCTCATTATGCCATCTTATGTAAGGAGCCAAATTCATCAAAGCAAACAACCTTTGTGTCAAGTCCCTTTGAGTAATAGAGAGATTAAAAGAGTGGTAGATGAAATTAAAATGCAGAATTCAAATCAGATCTTGCCCTTATCTCGTTGGAGACTTAGTATACAATCTTTGTTTGTTTATCATATGAGTTATATTCAAATAATGAATTCTTGTGATTAAAAGATTCAATCTTAGCAGAATTTGTGAATTAATATAAACTGAAATGACTAGAATTGAGAACAGAATCAAAGGCACAGGATTTTTAAAGTGGTTCAA
>JANHAO010009965.1:0-18005 GCA_026873985.1 Saraca asoca
TAAAGCTCATAAACATAATATGATATGATCAAAATTATTTTCATCATCAAAATAAAAGATAGTCTAGCTGGCTAGGCTAACAGTAGTGTTTTGTTAACCTTTACTCTTTCTTGTAAGTAATTGAACAAAATAATTGGGCAAGATAACCTTTTTTGTACTCTAGTAAGTTGAACAACCCAATATGTTTTTGTTTTCAAGGTGTAAAGACAAGCTTAATGCTTTATTTGAATGAAGCAACAAGATGAGGTGATGGAATCTTTGAATTAAGCAACAAGTAAGTATTCTCTTAGGATGTGATATTTTATTGGAAATCCTTTGAAATGGATGAAGTAGATGGATAGTGAGGAGAATCAATATTTGAGTAATAGAGATAAGATGCAAAATAATTGGTTATGACTTAGTTCTTTTATAAAATTAACTTGCCTCATTATTAAGAATTAGTTCATGAGCAATCTTCCTAGTTTATTCATTGTTAATTTTAGCATCTTCTTTAAAGGGGTGCAGTCATTATTTGGATCTGTACTATTTCAATTTATTTGCATGCCAATTTGCTACTTTATAGGGATTTATTGAAATTGGTAAGCCTATGTGGATAACTTATGTTGGAGTTAGAGGATAAAGCCTAAAGGTAACGCCTACTTTAACCTCTCAAGTTGTATAAATAGGCACGTAGCTTCATTTATACCTAAATCCTCTCAAGTTGTATGAGAAACCAGTAATAGTTCTTTATATAAGAATGCAGATTTAAAGTAATTTACACACACACATGTAACTAAATATAATGGTTTGCAGTTTAAACTATATTCTAATCAATTTGGTGTAAGTTAAATTCTAAATGTCTTTTGTCTTTTGAATAGGCTTTGATTTCATCACCCTTATTACCTAACAATATAAAAGTGATTGCAGAGTATGCAAGATAGTTTTCTTATTAGACATATCATCTAAATGCTAGAACTTTTAAGAATTTATGGTAAGACTACCATAATTCTAACACAATACTTAGTATCAGTAAATAAAATAATCTTTAGCAATCATATCCTACCTTTTCATTTTTCCTCTTAGAAATAAGTATGGGTGATTAGTAAAGTGATTTTCATTGCTACAACTTATGACTACTATAATTCTAACACATTACTTAATATCAGTAAATAACTAATCTTTAGCAATCATATCCTACCTTTTCATTTTTCCTCTTACAAACAAATATGGATGATTAGTAAAGTGATTTTCATTGCTACAACTTCCTTCTTAAGTTTTCATCATGCAGCATGTTGTAACTACAATGTTGACAAGTTGATCTAGATTATTAATAAACAACATGATTGACACTATTTATTATTAACTAATTGACTTTGTCCTTTCTATTCTCTTGTATAGCATATATCTCTTTGATAACTATAATTAGTTAAGTTAAATCTATTTAAAACTTTTCGTTTTTAAAATCTATTTTCTCATAGGGTTATGTGTAATTTTGGATTGACACAATAATTATTAAAAAAAAATAATGGAGTAAATTCTATTTCCTCACGAGTCTATCTATTTCAGTAAATCCTATCTCTTATGATGTTGTCCTTTGTGTCGGTCCCAGTAAAGATATTAAAATTGTGGAAATAAGCGGATCTTTCCCTTTTCTCATTAGAGAATTGTATATACCAGTATCAACGTTAACTTTCTTTTAGATGTGATATGTAGAGAATTGATAATTAGCAAGTGAAGATGATAAAGTTTGAATTTTAACAATAAAAGCAATAAAAATGTAAGTGGCAGAAATAAATTGAAGACACAGTTTTTAAAGTGATTTAACTTGAATTGAAACCGCAATTCAAGTCTACTCCACTTGATCTTTCTCAACCAAAAGACCTCTGAATTAAAATAAAAAACTATTTAGGATTGATAGGCTCCTAAAATGTCAGTCTTTACAATCAATACATAAGAGTTTAATAGGTATCTTGCTAACCTAGAAGAATTTACATAGGCTCTTCTAAAGAAATTCCAAATAAAAGAAATTAGAACAAAGAAGGAATTGAAAATACAATACCAAAGTTTGAGATGAAAATCTCAAACAAACTACAATAAAACTCAAGGAGTCTTTAATTCAATAAGCTTGAAGAAATCTTAAAGATTGATGAAATAGAGAGAAAAATTGTGCTCAGCCCTTTCTCAAATGTTTTTGCACTCAATTGTATAGAAAAACCATGTGAGAACATTATATAGGAAAGGTAGTTAGGATGGAATAACGACTGTAACTGTCTATAATAGAAAAATTGAATTTCAGTTATTGCATCAAAGTAGCATCGATTACAGTTTGTTATTTACTAATGCATAAAAGTGAAATCAATGTACAGTCTATTATATACAGTCTTCACATCAATTACCACATCAAAGTAGCCATATTACCTAACCTTCGGTGAAAAGTTTTTCCTTCACATATCGAAGTGACTTCGATTGAAACATAAATATTTCAAAAAATTCTTCAACACATCGATGTCACATTGAAGTATGATGTAAAATATTGTTTTTAGAAAAAAGTTGTTTTCTTCAAATAATTTCTCTACTTTATTGTTTGAAAACATTGGATGAAACACTTTCTGAGTTTATTTACAAAAGATCCTATTAAACAAAATAAGTCCTAAAACCTAAACTTGGATCTCTTGAATCTTGAATCAAATATCTTTGAACCTGCAAATACTAAAACAAATTGTTAGATGTAAAAATTATAAAAATTATTTTTCAACACTAAAACCAAGGAAAATGTGTAGCTTAGAATAGTCTAGGCTAACACTTTGTCTTTAGATAAGTTTGGTCATCAATCTAAAATATTTTTTATTTGGAATTTGATAATTTAGAGTACCTTCTTCTCTTATTGTTACACACACACACACGCACACACACACACATATATATATATATATTCTTGTGTCTATGTATGTTTGAAATGGGGTGTAATTAACTTTTACATTTTAGTTGACTTTAAATATATGCAACTTCCTTTTTTATAAAAAAGAAAAAAAGATATTGCTTCTTTTTTATATTAGACTTTTGTATTTGCATTGGATGGTATTTTGGAGAAGTATTGTTCTTTGCATGTGAACCACTAAATGGAGATGTTGTATCAACATAAAAGGATAATATCTATTCTATGTATTTGTTTTCCTTTTTACTTGTGTACTAAAGTTATTTATTATCCATAGTTAAATGAAGTTATAAGTTAATAGATTTGATTTTCATTCTTACTAATATGCCTGTGATGAACCTCCTATAAGGTCCTAGCAGATATTGTCCATTTTGGGGTCACACCCCTCATGGTTTTAAAAGGCCTCTACAAGGTGAGGACTTTCCTCCCTTATAAGGACCTTTCCCCGTCTAGACTTAGTAGATGTGGGATGCTAGGGCGTAACTCCTTACACCTCCCTCCCAATTAATAGGAACACTTTTTCTTGCATCACATGATGGAATCACAATCACATGATAAGTCCCATTTGTTGGCACTTGATGTCATTTTAAAGAAGTATCATTTGTTGCCCATCATGAACCACCAAATGGAGATTTATTAATAGGAAAGGGTAATAGCTACTCTATTTGTTTGTTTCCTTTTTATTTGTGCACTAAGTTTATCTATTATATATAGCTAAATGAAGTTTTAAGTTAAGGGATTTGCTAGCCTTCCTTACTGACATGCTTCTTTCGTTTGGTTCATTTGATGGGGTAAAACCTCCCACCCAATAACAATCCAACAATTTCTTGCAACATGTGATGAAATCCTTTAAAGTCAATAGATGAGTCCTATTTGTTGGCACTAGATGCTCATGAACCACCAAATAGAGATATTGTTTCAAGAAAAAAAAAGTAATAGCTATTCTTCTTTTCCTTTTTACTTATGCACTAAATTTACCTATTATCCATTACTATATGAAGTTATAAGTTAAAGAGTTTGCTTGTCATTCTCACTAACATGCTTGTTGCGTTTGGCTCATTGTGGTGGGAGGGGGGCAAAACCTCCCATCTAATTAACAGCCAAGCAGTTTCATTCATGACATGATAGAATCCTTCAATCACAGACAAGTCTTGTATGTTGGCATTGGATGCTATTGGTGATAAGTATTATTCATTGCTCATGAACCATTAAATGCTTTATGCAATATAAAAGGGTAATAGTCACTCTATATATTTATTTACCTTTTTATTTGTGCACTAGAGTTAATTGTTATCCATTGCTAAATGAATTTGTAAATTAAAAAATCCGGCTTGTTCTTTTTACTAACACACTTTATATTTAGTTTAGTATAGAATAGGGCAAAACCTCTATGCAATTAATAAGCAAGCATTTTCTTGCATCCCCTGCTAGAATTCTTCAATCACGTGATGGATCCTATTCATTGGCTTTAGATGCTATTTAGAAAAAGTATATTTTGATGCTCGTTAAACACTAAATGAGATGCATTATACAGCATAAAAGGGTCATAGTTACTCCATGTGTTTGTTTGAATTTGTATTAGTGCATTAAAGTTATCTATTATTTATCTTATCATTCTTACTAACATTGGTTTTATGTTTGGTTCAATGCGGTGGGGTCAAAACCTCCCACCACCTAATGGAATCCTTTAGTGTCTTTACATGACCAATTTTAATTTGTTGGCATCAAATGCTGAAGAGGTATGATTTGCTACTCATTAATACTATTATCTAAAACTTTTCCATCTGCCTAACTTCCTGGACAGGTGTTAGGCTTTGTGAATAACATAATTTATATGTATTTTATTTCCCTTTATACTTATGTTTTTTTCATATTTATAAGCTTAATTAGCTTTGTGATTTGCTCAATTTTTGTGCTTAATTGAATTTATTTGGTAAATTTATATTATTTCAAACTATTTTAGATTTTTGGATATATCTTGAGTTTTGAACTTCAATTTTGAGAGATTCTTATGTCATTGGAAATCTAAGAGAAAGATATGAAAATGTCATGAAGAGTCCTAAACCCAGTTCAACCATTTTGGAGGTTAAATAAAGCCTAGAAGTTGAAATAGAGTGCTGCCTTCCAACCCAGAACTAGTCTTAGTAATTTCATCATAAGTAGAGCTCCGTTTATCATTTCAGTGTAAGCCTAAACCTATAGTATAACTAAGATCTATTCTCACAACTTTCATGAAGCGCTTGATGTCAAACTACACCATTTTAAATTAGTTTCATGGTTGTGAACTAAAGTCCTAAATTCTATTATGGATTGAATAGTTTTGGAAATTTGTCTTGATTTTTATCCTATAATTTGAGTTAGGAATCGAGTTTTTATTCAAGATTAAGGTAATTTGACTCCTAAGAGACGAGGCAACATTTTATATGAAGGGATTCATGTTCAATTAAGCCTCCTTTCAACCCTAACCAATAGCTCAATCAAGAGGCAGTGAGCCTATAAATACTTAGCTGAGCCATAATTGTAATAACTTTTAGATTCATTTTGCATTGTCTCTAATTAGTGGAAGGAGAGGAGCTCCACTAGGGTAAGATTCTAGCCCTAATTAGGTTTCTTCTTTCCTTTTATTTTTTCTTTTTATTTTTATGTTAATGTATAGTTAAACTCTTTTTTTAATCTAAGGGGAATTCTGCACTAATTCTTTTGTTAATTATGAGACTTACTTGAAATTTTAATTTATTCTTAATTTGATTCTCTGCTTTAATGCTAATAGTTGCTTTGGATGATTAATTAAGGTAGCAAATTAATTAATTGTTCATTGTTATTTATTGCTTGCTAAATTCCCATAAGCAATTTGTTGTTGTATGTGGTTGTTTGGTTGAAGTAGTAATAGGGTTTTGATTTACTGATGGGGCAAGCAAATTTTCCTAAATTGGGAGTAATTAGTTGAATTGCTGTTAGGGTAATTTAATTAATTAGACTTTGTGCTTTTAGATCTTAATACTATTGGTAAATTGGTTGAAGTGTTGGGCCTCAATTGATTTAGCAATAAGGGGTCAATTGGGTGTTGGGCTTGGTTGGCAAATTTAGGAAGAAATTAATAAGAATTAATTAGGTGTTAGGTTTAATTAATTTCTTGACTAAGTGATCAATGAGAGAATAAATCGATAGTATTAAGGATCAGTCATATAATTGATTGCAAGAGTTCTTTGGATTAAACCTTTCTTATTTCATTTTCTCTTCCATTTTTAATTCTGTTTTCTATGCATTCAAACTGTTTGTTTTAATTCCTATTCTAATAAAATATCCACCCCCCATTTCACACTGCAAACACAGTGAAATAAATCATTAGTTTCTATGGATTTGACCTAAACTCACCCTAACTATTTGCTTAAGTAGTTCAACATTATATTTGCTGGTCTCAACAATTGTCACTCTGGTGCTTCTATTTCCTGTCCAAAAAAGAAAAAAAAAACTTGCTTAGCAATCTGTAAAAAAAAAAATGACAACTTATTCACCTAGAAATCTAGTCATGGTTCCTTTGCATTAACCGTTCCCTGCAATTCCAACCACTTGCGTCTGTGCAAGAGTTCTAAAGCATTTTGTTCTGGATATCAAGTGCAAACAAGCCTCAGCCGAAGTCAACACCAACTTAATTAGCATATATTGAAAATGCCAGCTTCCTTGCATGTTCACGCTTAACAAGGATTTTGCATCCAAGCAAGCTTAGGTAAATGGTTGATAGATGTGGTTGTTGGGAATATAGTTGAAGTACCTGCAGCTGCACAATGGAAGTTTAGAAGGTAAGAGAGGTGCATTTAAATAACAACATCATGAGGTCAGTAAAATGCTACTGCTTTAGAGGAATGACAAGTTTAGAAGGGGCTTTACATGGTTTGTATACTTACCATTAAGGATCGCTAGACATTTAGATGCAATGTTATGTTCTTGCCAGAAAACAGATATGCCTTTTCTCAAATTTTTGTATTACTGAACTTTAATAAGATTGCTTTGCTCTCATTATTATATAGGAGTTTTTGTAATGCATGAAACTCTTAGTTGTTGTCAGTTGCTATTGTCACAATTTAGGAAAACATGATTTATGTTGTCAAGCAAGTTGTTATATTTATCTTGCAGTTGGCAAATTAATGTATAGACCCTATTGTTGGTCTTACATTCTTTTGGATACATTTTGTTGCAAACTCTCTCAGCAAGTTATATTAGTATTTATTTAGTTCGCCTTATTCAGGAAGTTGAACTGTTCAGGTTGATGATAACCAGGCATGTATTCCCTCTCTTTCTCATCAACTGAATCTATCATACTAATTTTGTTTCACTTTGTTGATGTTGTTGTCCCCCTAATTTTGTTTTTCAATTTTTATTTGTGAAGAATGAAGGAGATATTTCTAAGGGAACCTGCAATCTACATTGGGAAGATTGTAAGGAATATGTTGATATAGTTGCATTGGCATCCAAGGAACCTATACTCTTCTATCATAAGGTGAGTAGTGAATACCTTAAGTGACTATCGTGCTCATGTGTGCACAATAGACCTTTTTGTTGACATACTGACTTGTATTTCTCTGATTTCAAGAATATATGACAATTTATCCAAAAGGAAGGTAATTTAGGAAGTTCATTGAAGCTTTATTGTAGTGCTAACTTCTCAGACCAGGCTCTTAACCCGCAAGAAGGGTGAAGATGATTAACAAAACCTGATATGTACCAGTGATAGTATGGAGTACACGAAAAAGAATTATCTTTACGTATCATATATCTACTTTACATTAATTGTCCATGCTAACTTCCTTAATGACTTTGGTTTTTGTTACAAATTAAAGTATTAAACCTTATCATGAACAAGTGGTCTTATATGAGGATGAACTAGATGATAATGAAATATCACTTCTCCCTGTAAACGTGGTAATTATTTAAATGCTTTCATCCATTATTGGATAGGGAGTTCATACATGTTATGCACCATAATAGGATGGCTAATGATCGATCCTTCATTTGACTTTTTGATTCTATAGAGAGTCATGCCAAGTCCTTAGTTTCTTCTGTAACGATTCTGGTTAAGTTGTTCCCTCTCTGCTAAATTTTTTCACGAAGTCTTTAAAGTGAAGCACCATTTAGCCAAATAAATACTCTATCATTGTTGCCATGGTCAATCCATAAAGCACTAGCACGATGTTGTTCATGTAAGATACTATAATAATCAGACAACATCTAGAAGTAACAAATTTGTGACAAATCTGATGCAAATGTTACCTCTGGCTAATATTTATGTGTCTGTGTGATATTGTTGGTCACTGAAGATTCATAGCACCTTTTTATGTCCTAATTCATGATGTAATGCCACTCAAAGAGGAACTTTGTAAATTGCTGACGTGGGTCAGTAAATGCATGATCATACAGGTGCTAGCAGTAGATAGGTTCATGGTTTCATATCCTCTTTGTATGTGTTGTAGAATTTTAGATACAATTGAATGAGGTTATTATTTTGCCCTGTTTTGTTTATTTTCATTTTACAGGCTACTATTGCCCGCAATTCAAGACTTTTAACCTTGGGAGTTAATTTTTATTTCCTTTCTGTGCTTCTCCATTTGTTTTGAACTTTCAGTAAATTTGTATAATTTAATGTTGGAGTCAAATCTTATTATCATATATTAAATAAATGGAAAATGCCATAATGATTAAAATTAGTTTTCGGCTTTCCTTTTTACAGTCTGGCTTGGCAATTTTGTTTCATCATTGTTCTCTTTTAGCATAGTTTTTTATAGCCATAGTCAAATATTAAGTTTTCCACAATGTCATGTCCTACACTTATTTTGTTAATTTAAAATAGGCTTCTCGCTTCAAGGAAAGCTAAAAACAAGCCTTGATTCCATGTATAGTAGGGATGGGTACGGTCAGGATATTAGGAAGTTTGATTAATTTTATTAAACCAACAGAATTTTTAGATTTGAAAATTTAGGGAACTGATGCCGACCATTTGAATTAGTGTAACAAGTTTTAACCGAAGTCTTCAAGTTTTAATGAGTTTAGATGGGTTATGGCGGATCGGAAAGTGAGCTTTATTTTTCTTATAAAAAGGCGAAGTACACTCTATTGAGGCATAGGAAAGAGGTTCTAGAAGAAAACTTACAAGTGATGTAGTCAAGTCAAACTGTGGGAAGCAAGGAGGAATAGTTCTTCTTGTGCACTTAAGTCACCCTCCATTTGGGAAGCTATTGAACAAGGCAAGACAAAAAAGATTGCAACCTCAATCATGTGGGTTTTGATTAACACAAACTTCAAGCTATTGAAACTTTTATGTAATCACTAATTAAGTCAAAGGTCATTCTTATCAAATTTGTACTGCTCAACACTATCTTAGATGACTAGGCACTGGTTTGAGACATTGTAAATGGTACTAAAACTTATTCAGATGGTGTTGAAATTTGTGATTCAGTCGGTTGCGGGTAGTTTCGAGTACGGTATTTCAAACTGATTAATCCAAAAATAACCGCGCGTTTTTTACTATTTTTCTCACCAGTATTAACCTAACTAACGTAGAAAACTGAATTAACCCGGCATTTTATGGTATGGGTCGGTTGGACATGAACGGGTTTCGGGTATTTGCCCACCCCTTATGCATACTTCAATTCTCAATTTTTGAGCACTCATGCTAAGTTATGATTTTCTGATTGAGTTCCATTATGATTAACCAAGTTAGTGAAACATTTTCTTATATTTTTTTCTTGTCAGGGTCCTGTTAAAAGTGCTACTGTTGGTTCTTGCCTCAGGATTATGAACAATGGGAGAGATAGCATTAATAGAATATTATGAGCCCTTGCTACTTTCTACTTGTGGTTTAGTGTAAATATATGTCTCAATTTTGTGCTCAAGGCAGTATGGGCCAATGGCATGTGTATACTGGTTGTTCTTTGTTCAAAATGCCAATTGCGTGTATTCTTCATATTCACACTTCAAATCACAGTGATGAATTAAAGGTGAGATGGATATTAGATAAAAAAATGCCTTTCTTAAAGTCGAAACTTTTATGATGAGTTCTGAAGAATGAATGTTATAATTAGGAGCCAGTCGTCCTGAAGAAGCAGCAAGATGGATTCGGTCATTCCAGGAAGCATCTTTAAAGGTCAAAGATCTCTAAATTCCTTTGGCCTACATTGGAACTCCTTTGTTGAAGCAGGAAACTCATGCTGTCAAATGTGTGCAGGGTGCCCTTAATCTAGGAGATGATTCTCTGTAGCCTGTTCTAAGAGGAGATGGCAGTCATTTAGGTATAAACTTGAATTTTCCATTTGAGGCACAAGCATATTATACTAAAAACGAAGTTTGTTAAGTTGTCTGAATTTTCCAACATGAGTTATTCTTTATTTGGGTTGTTTTCTTGGTGAATTTGTTGCATGACCCTTAATCCCTTCTATGGTTCTATGCTTACAGGCTAAATGGTCTTACCAGTTGAAGTCACTCAAATTCTATAAACTGGAGTCATTAGACTCTTCGTTCTTCAACACAATCAGATCATATGACATCAGATGTTGTTGCCCCTTCAGCTTGGATAAACTTTGGTTGCCAAAATGGTAAATTTGATTTCAGTACATGTTGTTTGAGGTAACTGGAAATTGTATTCTCAAATTTATACTAGTTTAGGTTTCTTTATCACCAACTAATTTAATAATGATGCTTCTACATATAACACTTTCTTAGATCTATATCATATCCAACTCTCCTTATATAAAAAAATACCTCTCAATTGCTTTCAACTTCATTAAGTTTAATTTGCTGCTTGAATTGTGCAGTTTTCTTCTTTTCATTCCAAAAAACTATGCATGTGAAGTGGGTTCTAGATCCAGTAACAACTTAGTAATATACTTTCTGTTTTGTCCCTCGTGAACTTCTAATTTTCATTTCATGGAGTTAAAATTCTATTCTTGATAAACAGCTGGGATTATACTTGGTAGTTTAGAATAATTTTTAGAAAGATAATGAGTTCCCTTTCTTATCTAATACAACACATAATAGCTAATCTGTTAAAGATCGGATTTTTTGGACCATTGTAATTATGACTTGCTGAATGTTCTTTTATAAGTTTGATTTCCAGTTCAATTTTTCTATAAAACGTACACCTTAATTCTAAATTTTAACTCCCGTGCAACAGGATAAGGCTATTTATGATAAGAATGATATTAGCTTTTCTATCTTTCTTTTTCTTGTGTTTCGTTTTTCAGTTTAGGATAACTGTGTGGAAATTTAGGCCTTTTATCCATGGACTGATAGAATGAAAGGTAATTTTTCTTTACGTCTTCAAAATGCTATCTTCTACTTGATCTAACTGTCATTGAACCTTTTGTTATTTGGAAAAAATAAGTATTGTATATATAAGAGTAACTGGAATTTGGCGATTCACTTCAACAAATTAATTGCAATGTAAGTTCTTTTCCCTGTCACTTTATCAACATGTTTGATTTTGTAGATAGATTTGAACTTATTTCTCAACAAACATTAATATCGGGTAATTATACATTAATTTTCTATTATTGCTTGTATGACTAAGTATTAATTGCCTTTTTAGAAGTCGAATATGTGGATTGATTTGAACTTTTCACAATGTTTAGGATTAGACTAACCTTACACCCTAGGAAGCCTTAAAAAATAAAAGCTTCAGTTGTCATTTAGGCTTAGAATTGGTCTTGAGAGGTTCTTAAATTCATTTTTCAGCTTTTTTTAAAAACATTTATATGCTTTAAAATTTATATTTATATGAATAAATGCAAAAATTCTGAAAATTTTGAAACTTTTGTCAAATTAATTCATAATCTATGGTATTATGATATTCTAACAAAAATCAAAATTTTTATTCATTTTTTTGAAATCTCATTCCATAATATGCCCATATTTAAAATTAAATTTCACATAATTCAATTTTTTGCTAAGTAGAAAGCACATATATTTTATTAGTTTTTTTTGGAATATATGCATTTTTTTATACGTTCACTAATTTGCATATTTTTATGCCTATAATTACTTTATTATTTGTGTGTGATACATGATGATATTACTTATTTATGTGATAATGCATACTTATAAAGCATTAAAATTTTATCGGTTGTCTATGTTGTATGATGTACATACGTTCTAAAATAGTGTTATCTATAGAGAGAATGTGTGGTACCCTATTTCATTATTATATAGATTAATCTAGTAGGCTTAAATTTTGTAACTTGTGAAGGGTTGTATTTAATTAATTAAAGGAAGTCTTGAAAAGGGATGTATATGTTTATTCACTTTATACAGGAAGGAATTAGAATGACTAATCAAACAGAATACTGAGGTATGTGCAGTAACTAAATTCATGATTGTTAAATGGCATCTAAGAATATAAATTCTTGATTGAACAAGGGATAAAAAAATTTTATGGGTGGAGTGGTTTGGTTGAACAAGGGATAGAAAAGTTTAGGGGTGGAATTATTGGCATTATTGAACGTTTATTTACACTGCTTTTTCCACAATAGTTTTTGAAACTATCCTTATTTTAAAATATTAACCTTTTATATATATATATATATATATAAGTCAATTTTCTTGTTTATTTATACTTTTAGTTATAATTGGTGTTTGATATACCAAAAAAACTAGTTTTTAGTTTATTGACTCGATTTCATATTTTAAAGATGATTACTATACTAATTTTTTGGGAAAAAAAAATTCTTTTTTAAAAAACTATTCTAAATAGCATATAGTTTATTAGAATAGAATTTTTAATTATTCTTTTCTAATTTATCTTTTTTCTTTTAGTTAATTGATAATCCATATCATAATTAATTAGAAACTTACATTTTCAATACTTTCTTTTTTTTTCTTCACAAAATCAAAGGGGACAAAAAAAATAACATATAATTCCATATTGATATATACTGATTAATTAAATATAAATAAATAAAAATAATTTAGTAAATAAATATATAATATTATAAAATGTAATTATATAAATTTTAGATAATTTTATTCTTATTTTGAATATTTTGATTGCATCAATATACTTTGATATAAAAATAAATATGAATTAATTTACTTCATATATTATCTAATAATATTAACATCCTTTTATATCATTTTACATTTATAAGTTAATTCAATAGCTAATTTTATCAAATATTTATAATATAATTAATTAATTTATCTGCTTTTAGCTAATAATTAGTAACTAATAAAATAATTAACAATTAGTTTACTAGTTATTAGCTAACTTATCATCTATTTGCATTAAACAAACTCGAAGACACTCTTTGTTAGTTTCTTTTTTCACGTATCTTTCTTTTTCTTCCTACTATTCAATTATAAAGTGATTATTAGACTTTTAATTTGTGTTAAGTCAAAAATAAACAAAAAAAAATATAAACTTAGTAAATACTAGAAACTATAAAACTTAAACACTAAGATTTAATATATCTTTTTAATTTTATCCTTTAAATTTTTATGCAAACCAGGGTACACATAAAAAATGGGATAAAATGTGAATTTTCAATTCTAATTATAATATTAGCGTGTGAAAGTTTTAAAGGTATAAGAGTTGATGATGGTTTATTTGATATATATATATATATACACTATTTTTAATTAGTATTCAATTTTGTTCTAACATTTAGAAGATTATATCAATTTTTTAAAGTTTATTTTAGTTGGAAGAATAAGAAAATTTTAAGAAGAAAAGTGGCAGGAAAAGTGTCTACAAATAATTATGAGTGTAAATAAATAATTAGATTACGATAAATTTGACTTTGAAAAAAAAATGGAAAGAGATATCTAAATAAGGATACTTTGGAAAATCATTAGGAAAATGTATTACGAATAGACATATCGAAGTGCTTAATGTTACACTCAAAATTTAGTATTTAACAAAAGTTTGTTTGATTAAATGAAATGAAAAAGAAATGGAAATGATTTAATAGTTTAGCTGGCATAGTGAAATAGGCATAGGCATTCCTTTTCGGAATGGAAAGTTGAAAAAGAAATAATCTATTATTATAGGCGTATTTTAGTACGTAAGCAAACAGGCTAACAAAGTCTCAAGCACGGGTGAGGTCTAGATAAGAGAAGTCTAGGTCGCATAGCCAGCAATCCACTTCACGCGAACTCGCCTCACAAGCTCGTCATTGTTCCGTGAAGATCCACAGGAACCCTGAGCCAAAAATAACTCGTGAGATGCAACGCATTGCCCAGCCAAAAGGCTCAATGAGATGAGGCACCAGACCAGTCCGCGTCAGCTATTCGATCTAGTAGATAGACAAAGGTCCCATCCACAGAAAGCAACCTGTAGAAGTTGATTTGTAGAAGTTCATTCTGTCTTGTACATTTAATATTTAATGTAATAGAATTACAACTTATAAAATTATATTTGTAGCCTCCCAACCTCTATAAATAGGAGGAGGGAAATCGTTGTAAGCAAGCTAAGATAATTATACTAAAACTCTATAGAATCTTCTCCAAAGCAATAACATTATCGTAGATGTAGGGACCGATACTGCTTAGTTTTGGTCGAACCACGTTAAAAATCTTTTTGTTCTCATCTGGCTTTTCTATCCTTGTTTCATACTTGCTTGACCGAAGTGCAATTTGAGTCCAAAAGAACTTCTCTAGTTGGCTGGATTTAGGCAGAACCAAAATCCACCATCAACATTTTGGCACCATCTGTGGGAACTCATTTGCATTTTGGTTTATTCTTTGTGTTCAAGTTTATCCTTTGTCTAGTCATAATGGCCAGAGGAAAAGCCATTAGGAAGTCTCAGGTGGCCAATAACCAGCTTGAAGGCCATACGGTGAATTCTTCTACCAGCAAGATCGTCAACGGTTTGCCTTCCTCTATTCACCACCAACCTACTGTTATATGCCTGGGAGCAGCGAAATGCAAGCATGGCATCAATGCCAAGAGGCATTGGAGAATACAATGAAGGAAATGGATGGAGCATTTAAGGTGTTGGCACAAGCATAAGCTCGGAGTGTACAAAGACAAGTTGAAGTCATCACAACCAAGAATGATCACCAACAGCAAGCTGGAAGCTTGAATAGAGCTAATCAAGAGCACACTTCTGGTCATCACTCATGCGGTCAGGAAGATAGGAGGAGTTATTAAGCCTCTAGCCAGTGATCTAGGGGGATGACTTTGTTGTTAGAAGAATTACTTTAGAGAGTGAAGCAATTTGAGACACACCCCTGAGCTCAAGATGATCAAAGTCGCTTGGAGGAACAGACTCCTTTCTTCAAGGAAATTGAGATGGAGCCCCTCCCTCATAAGCTCAAGATCCCTTCTATTCCACTCTACAATGGGGATAGCGATTTGTATAGTCTCTTGGATATGTTTCACATCCAGATGAATCTTCAAACAAGTAATCCCCTAATCAAATGTCGTATCTTTCTTGCTACATTGGGAGACGCACCCCGAATGTGGTTCAAGAGTCTTCTAGCTTAAAGAATTAGCAGTTGGGAGGAATGCCAGGAAAAATTCCTTAGTCAGTACTGGGTGCTAAAGAAGCAGCTCTCGCCCCCTTGCCATCTCGCCACAATCTTTCAGCATAAGCACAAATCATTGAAAGATTACATCACCCAATTTAGGCACAAGATAGACAGTGTCAAAAGCCCATCTGACGAGAGCATCATGATAGCAATCTAGGTAGGACTTTGTAAGGATGGAAAATTGTACAAAAGCATATACAAATCCCCAGTTATGGACCTAGGTGAATTCTACAATCAAGCTAAATAGATTAGATGGGAAGAGACCTTTGGTTTAGAGAATCAGAGGGACAAGCAGAACAAGAAGAGAAACAACGAGGGTCCGAGGACCAGCCCCAGTAGCTAGCTTTCGAAGAAAGCAAGAATCAAGCGACCTCAGCCTCCAGGTCATCACAATCATTACAACATCCTATCGGACACCCCAAACAGGATTTTTACAACTGAAAGAGGTAAAGAAGACTTCAGGACTCCCACTTCGTTGAGGAATCCTCACAGGAATAGAAACATCAACAAGTTTTATGCTTACCATAACGAGGCTAAGCATAACACTTTTGATTATCGAGCCCTCTGAGATGCGATCAAAGATTTGATCAAGAGGGGCCGTCTAAGAGAATACGTACTGTGGCCCATGGGACAATAGCCTTCTTAGCCTTAATGAGATCCCGAACAAGAGCAATCTGCCACAGTCAAAACCATATTTTAGATTTGTAATAAAGCATGCAAAAAGCAGTTCAATTTTTTATTCATATAGTCTGGGCAAAGCCTTAGCAAATGTTGATCCAGAAGTTTGCCCTCAAGATGCAAGTTTCCCCCATTTCAGCTTACAATTGTATCATTCTAAGTTTTAATTTAAATTGACATCGCATTAGAACAACTTACTCGTCCTAATGCAATCAAGCGTGCATATGACCAACTTTCTTAGGCACCATATGTACACTGTATCATTATGCACATGACTAACTTTCTTAGGCACCATGTACATATGATATCATCATGCATGTGACCAACTTTCTCAGGCACTGCGTGCATGCGATTTACTCATGCATATGACCAACTTTCTTAGGCACCATATACATGGTGTTTTGCCTCACGCATGACCAACTTTCTTAAGCACCATATGCATGTAGCCTTTTCGCACATGCGACTAACTTACTCAGGCACTGCATGTATGGGATTTACCCATGTATATGACCAACTTTCTTAGGCACCATATACATAGTGTTTCACCTCGTGCATGACCAACTTTCTTAGGCACCATGCGCAGGTGATCTTGCCATGCACATGACTAACTTTCTTAGGCATCACGTGCAGGCGGCCTTGCGCATATGACCAACTTCTTTAGGCATCGTATGTATGCAACCTCCAGCTCTTGCATATGACCAACCTTCTTAGGCACCATATGCACGTAGCTTCTTTGCATAAGCGACCAACTTTCTCAAGCACTGCATGTATGTGATTTACCTATGTATATGATCAACTTTCTTAGACACCTTATACATGGTATTTCACCTCGTGCATGACCAACTTTCTTAGGCACCATGAGCAGGTTATCTTGCCATACACGTGACCAACTTTCTTAAGCACTATGTGTAGGTGACCTCATGTATACGACCAACTTTCTTAGGCACCATGCACGTGACCTCTAGCTCGTGCATATGACCAACTTTCTTAGGTACCGCATGCATACAACCAAATGCTTGCAACTCTCATGTGACCAAATGCTTGCAGCTCTCATGTGATTTAAAATTTGCATCTCACATGCGATTTTCATTTAGGCATAACCCCTGTATTGCCCAAATTCATTGTCCAAAGAAGTGTGATCGATTGGTTACTTAGATATCTCACTTTATTATGATGATCAGTTGAAGTTTATATTGTTGATGATATGAAAAATATTCATACAACAGAATACAGGAAAAACAAGGAGAAAGTCATTCATTAAAAAGCCTCAACAAGGTAAATTTACATTAGATAGAGTCAAAATATAAATCAAGTACACTACAGCTATACACTATGGAAGAAAGATTGGTGCTCTGAAGGAGAGCCTAAATCAATAGAGGGATCGGTGAGCATGCTTGATTTCAACTCTTTCCCTTGCTACCCTCCTTGGATTAGAAATCCTTTTCGACTCTCTACCTAGTGCAACAGATTCAGGGAAAACAAGCCAGAGTAGATGAAAAGGTTTAAACCTCATGGCATCACCATGAGGAAATAATCTAAGATCTACATGTGATCCTCCCTCATTCTTGAAGAAGGACGATTACCTGAGAAGGCTTCCTATGCAGCAGATTATGCACATCTCTTTGGAAAAAAAACTCTCCATCAGAAGAATGGGGGGCTCATTTGAAGTTTCCATTAGAACTTTGAAGAAGGAAGGAAGACCTCCTTCATCTTAAATAGAAGCAGTTTGCTCTTATTAAAGAGTCTAGAAAATAGCTCCTAACCACTTTCATTAATCACCTTGGAAGAAAATGAGGTAGGCTTATCCATGGTAAGGTGATGTGCTGCAAACTTATTGCACGTTTTAAAATTACCGCAAGCGCACGGTGTAGTTGTAACAAAGAACCGGCGAGTACGG
>JANHAO010009966.1:0-18002 GCA_026873985.1 Saraca asoca
GTTCTTCTTACAAGATTACCTCTCCTCCTCCCTGCTAACAATGCAATCCTATTTATAGAGGAAGGAGTGGTTACATGCATTAATTGCTAGCTATAGTTGTGTTATATCAAATAAATATGAATAGACAGTGAAAAGACCACACTCCGTCTGTAGGCTGTGGAAGTAGGCTTCTTAGGCCGACATGTAGGCTTATAGTTGCTACCGTTCTGCTGTTACAAGCGAGAGTTGCTTGCATTGGAGACGTCGTGAGGGTCGTTGTAGCAAGGGAGCGAGTGCGAGTAGAGTGATCAACTATTATTCTGAGTCAACCCTTGAGCTCTTATTGCTGAGTCGCATTGTCATTGGGGTATGGTTCCTTGGACCGTACCTCGCAGCGTCGTTGTATCATAACGAGCGACGCTGGGTTTGGCACTTGTAATTACTTTGCCGTCGTTGTTATCCGTGGGTTCGACCGAAGCTCCCCGAAAGCTTCTTGTCGAAGCGCGAGGATTGGTCTTCGTTTCCTCGGGGACTCGTCCTCGCGAGGCCAATTTTAGTATACAACATATATATATATATGACTTATCGAATTTTCTCTCCTACATCAGTACATATGAGAGAAACAGGTAATAACAAAGTTGCCTTAACATAAACATATGGCGATAGACTTTCAAGCACTTACATAAAAAAAAATTCAAACTCTTTTATTACTAGTGAGGTAACTATGAATATCTAGTCAACATCAATCATAAAATAGCACCTCTTATTGTCACAACCACATATCCGTAAAAGATCAGTAATTAACAGCTCAAACATATTTATTTCATCATGTAAGGTAAATCAACTCCAATAAATGAGTACAATGCCCTACTGAGATGTCTATTTGACATTAGTAACAAAATAATACCTCATATTGTCATAAATAAATATCCATAAAGGATCATTAATTGACATGTTAAACATAATTAAAACTTGTGATTACAATGTCCTGCTAAGGTAGCTATGAATGTCAAATCAACATTAGTAACAAAATAGTGCCTTCTACTATCACAAATGTATGTCCACAAAAGATTATTAATTGACAAGTTAAACATATATGATATTTGAGTACACAATTATGTTACTAACAATGAAAGCAAATGGGATCAATCACACTTTATTACTAACATTACTAGGAAACAATAATAATAATAATAATAATTAATTCTCCACCCTTTAAAAAGGAAAAACATAGAACATGATTTTCCAAAGTGACCATCCATTTAAAATTCTACTACTTAGGCTCTTTGACACAAATAAAAATTGATCATAATATGATCTATAACATTTGATTCAAGCCAAATAAATAAGCATATCACTTAATCCTAACACAAGAAAATTGGGTTCCAAAATTTATCCCACACAAAAGAGGATCACATTCTATAAAAGGACTATCATTTTATTTTGAGAGTTTTTTTTTAATATTTTATAATTATCTCATATAATGTCATATCGATAATGTATGTCTATTATTTATATAATTCGTAAAACACACCTACATAATTAAAATATTTCCTCATTATATAAAATAATTTTTTCTTTAGATTATCATGATTGGGTCTACTATAGATAGATGTACAATCAATTAAAAGCTACATGTATTGGATAGTCATTAAATATTTATCAAATCATTTATTAGGTTTTGCAAAATAATCAAGAGGCATGAATTCAATAAAATTTAAATATCAACATTAATTGTGTCCAAATAACATAATTTAAAAATTTTCATTGACTTTGTAAACTTAATAAAACAACATTTTTAATTAAATAGTCATTATAAATTAACATAATTTACATTTTGTTGATGATGGATTTTGGTTCAATCAAAACCCATCTAACCAGAAGAGTTCTTTAAGACTTAAACTATTTTTCGGTTGAACAAGATGAAGAATGAAGGAAAGGAGAGGAAGAATAGCAAATACATAGAGGATTTTTAACGTGATTTGGCAAAAATTGGGCAGCACCGGTCTTCATATCCACGACAGCTTTCATTAATTTGAAGAGAATTTTACAAAGTTTTAGCACACAGATCCAACATGCTTTACAATGATCTCCCTCCTCTTATTTGTAGAGGTTAGGGAGGTCACAATTGTATTTATATAATTTGTATTTCTATTACGTCAAAATAAATGTGCAAGTAGTCTAGACTACTACAAAATGGCTTCTGTAAATTATTGGTTGACTCCTAAAGTTTTGCTTTCTATAGGTGGGCCCTATGCGCTGATTCTTACAAATTGGCCCCATGAATTTTTGTCTGAGAGGGTCACTGTTTCAGGTTTTCCCCTAATAAGCCTTTCGCTAGGTGAGGTGCAATGTCCGTGAGTTGAGACTATCTAGGGTCACTGCTGGCCTTTGGTTCGTAAAGACGAACCTCACGAGCTCGTCTTTGATGATGACAGCTTGCATATAGCGAGTTACTGGCTATGTGAGCTGAGACTTTTGTCTCATTCTATGCTCATGTAGATGGAAATCTACCGAACTTGGCTCTTTTCTCATTTAGCCTAGTCTGTTGTTGGGCCTTTTCTAGCCCTTTTCACAAAACTGAAAAATACCTATAACATAAGCCCCCTCAACTCTCAGCTCACTTTACAGGCTAGGAGTTAAAATAGTTATGCTAGCAAAGGGCTTCCTTCACAGATTATTACGCGATCAAAGTCTTTAGTCAGCTTGTCATTTCATCTAATTCAGGCCATACCTTATGCTATACGTGTCTCACTGTGATGAGTCTGCCTTATTTTCTTTTGAAGCATTTAATGGAAGTGGTTGGGAGTTCTTTTGGACTCCTCGGTGAGACCTGGCCGATTTATTTAAAGCATGGGAAGTTCTTCTTACTTCTTCATTAAGTGAACTGATGAGTGCCTTAGATGAGCCCCTTACTTTTTTAAGGGTGTGCCTTTCCGATGAGTCGTGTATAATTTACTGCATAGGAAGCCTTTATGGGTAATCCTTGTTTAAGGATTTAAAAGAATCTTGTATAGATCTTGGATTATTTCCTCACGGTGATGCCGTGGGGTTTTGCTCTTCCAACCATGTTCGTTGGTTTGTCAACCCTGGGGGGATAGGTATGTTAGAAAGGAGTCTGACGATCTTCCTGTTAATGCTAGCTGGAGTTCATCTCCATGAAGCCAGTCTTCTTTCCAGAATACAATAGCCGTAGGCTTCTTTTGCTCTAATTTATATCCTAAATCTCAACAATGTAAATTTACCTCGTTGAATGAGGCTTTAAATGAATGAAAATTTCTTCACACTTCTGGAATGTTGTACTGTGCCTGAATATTCTGCATATCACAGATGATAATATAAACTTCTAGGTCGTATAAGAGTTAGGCCTAGGAATAAGTCACATATAAGCTACGAATATTAGGTCACATGAGAGCTATGAGCATTAGGTCGCATGTAATGATTTAGTATTACTGGCTACATGTATATGGTGCTGAAGAGTAGGTCGCATGCATAAGCTTGGATAGCTGGTTGCATGCATGTGGTGCTGAAAAGTAGGTCACATGTATGAGCACGAGGTCGTATACATGTGGTGCTGAAGAGTAGGTCACATGCATGGACTTGGATAGTTGATTGCATATGTGTGGTATCGAAAAGTATGTCACATGCATGAGCTTGGATAGCTGGCTACATGCATGTGGTGCTGAAGAGTATGTCACATGCATGAGCATGAGGGCACATACATATAGTGCCAAAAAGTAGGTTGCATGCATGGACTTGGATAACTAGCTGCATGCATGTGGTGCCAAAGAGTAGGTCACATGCATGAGTGCAAGGTCACATGCATGAGGTGCCAAAGAATAGGTCACATGCATTGACTTAGATAGCTGGTTGCATGCATGTGGTGCCAAAGAATAGGTCACATGCATGAGTGTGAGGTCGCATACATGTAGTACCGAAGAGTAGGTTGCATGTATGGACTTGGATAGCTGGCTGCATGCATGTGGTGTCGAAGAGTACATGCAGTGTTGAAAAGTAGGTTGTATGTATGGACTTGGATAGCTGGTTGCATGCATGTGGTGTTGAAAAGTAGGTCACATGCATAAGTGTGAGGTCGTATACATGCAATGTCAAAGAGTAGGTCGCATGCATGGACTTGGATAGCTGGTTGCATTCATGTGGTGCTGAATAGTAGGTCACATGCATGAGTGCAAGGTCACATACATGTGATGCCAAAAATTAGGTCACATGCATGGACTTGGATAGCTAGCTACATGCATGTGGTGCCAAAGAGTAGGTCGCATGCATGAGTGCGAGGTCACATATATGTAGTGCTGAAAAGTAGGTCACATGCATAGACTTAGATAGCTGACTACATGTATGTGGTGTCAAAGAATAGGTCACATGCATGAGCATGAAGTTGCATACATATGGTGCTGAAGAGTAGGTCGCATGCATGGACTTGGATAGCTAGCTACATGCATGTAGTGCCAAAGAGTAGATCACATGGATAAACGCGAGGTCCCATACATGCAATGCTAAAAAGTAGGTCACATGCAAAGACTTGGATGGCTGGCTGCATGCATGTGGTGCCGAAGAGTATATCACATGCATGGACTTGGATAGCTGGCTGAATGCATGTGGTGTTGAAGAGTAGGTCACATGCATGAGTGTGAGGTTGCATACATGCGGTGCTGAAGAGTAGGTGGCATGCATGGACTTCGATAGCTGGCTGCATGCATGTGGTGTCGGAGAGTAGGTTGTATGCATGAGTGTGAGGTCGCATATATGTAGTGTTGAAGAGTAGGTCACATGCACAAACTTCGATAGCTAGCTGCATGTAGGTGGTGCCAAGGAGTAGGTCACATGCAAGAGTGCAGGGTCGCATACATGTGGTGCCGAAGAATAGGTCACATGCATGGACTTGGATAGTAGGCTGCATGCATATGGTACCAAAAAGTTGGTAACATGCATGAATGCAAAGTCACATATATGTGGTGTCAGAGAATAGGAGCATTCATGGACTTAGATAGCTATAAAGTCAATAGAGGTGAGAACTCACCATTGAACTAGTACTTTGTTAACAATTCATTCAAGGATTAATAATAAAAAATTAGAGTGCTTGTCCATCCCATTACATGATCAATGTATTATTCTTACTATGGGGGCTGCTCTAGCCTAGGATCTCGTTAAGGCTGCGGAAGCTGGTGTCCTATAGGACGCACCATATAATCTTTCAAATGACCCCTTTTGATGAGGTCATCAATTGCATCTCTGAGTGTGCGATAACTCAAAGTGTTATGGCCAATTTCATTGTGATTGGCATACAATTTTTTCGCATCTCAACGTTCGAGGGGAGTTCTTATGGGATAAGGTCTCCCGAAGTCTTCCCTATCTTTTTTTGTTGCATATATCCTATTTGGAGTATCTGATAGGACACTATAGTGCTCATGGTGACCTAGGTGCCGAGGTTGCTTAGTCCTGGCCTTCTTCGCTAGATGGCTATCAGAAATGGTCTTGACATTTACATGATTGGTCTTCTTTTTGCTCTACTCAAAGCTACTTGCCTTATCTCTTTGATTCTATGAACCAAAGGTCTCTTCCTATCTAATTTGTTTGGTGGCTCGATCATAAAATTCGCCCAAGTCCACCATTAGGGATTTGTATATACTTCTATATAACTTGCCATCCCTATAAAGCCCTACCGAGATTACTGTCAGGATACTCTCGTTGGATGGGCTCTCCACGTTATAGAGCTCCCACCTAAATTAAGCGATGTAATCTTTCAACAACTCATGCTTGTACTGAAAGATAGTAGTGAGATGATAGAGAGGTGCGAGATGCCTCTTCAGCACCCTGTATTGAATAAGAAATTTTTCCTAACATTCTTCCCAACTACTGATGCTACGAGTTGGAAGGCTCTTGAACCACATTCAAGGTGCATCTCCCAATGTAGTTAGGAAAATTCAATATTTAATCAGAAGGTTACTTATTCGGAGATCCATTTGGATGTTGAACATATCCAGATGGTTGCGCGGGTCACTATCCCAATTGTACAGTGGGATAGAAGGGATTTTGAGCATATGAGGGAGGGGCTTCATCTCAATTTCTTCAGAGAATGGAGTTTGTTCCTCTAAGTGACTTTGATCGTCTCGAGCTTGAAGGTGTGCCTTCAATTGCTTCACCCTCTAAAGCAATTCTTCTACTAGTGAAGTCAAAGCCCCAAATCACTGGCTAGAGGCCTGATGGCTCTTCCTATCCTCTTAGTCGTGCGAATGATGACCTGAAGCGTGCTCTTGATTAGCTCTGTTTGAACTTGCAACTTGCTGCAACTGGTGAATGATGTCGGGCATAGCAACTTTGACCTACCTTTGCAAACCCTGAGCTTGCGCTTGTGTTAGTGCGATGACTGCTTTAATCCATTCTCCCATCATACTTTCTAGTTTTTCTTAACGCTAAAGCCAAGTTTGTGTTCTGTCAATGTTGTTGACAACAATAGCAGGTTGAAAAGAGCTATCTAGGGGCAAGCCCATAGCAACACCTATGACAGGAGCAGTGGAGGAGTCTGTTGTAAACATTTGACCTTCCAGTTGATCAACCAATGTATTTGAAGCTCTAGCAGTCCTTCCTTTGACCATTGAAACTACACAGGAAATAAGCCAGAACACCACAAATCAACCAGAACAAATGAGTCCCCATAGACGGTGCCAAAATATTGACGATGGATATCAGTTTAGCTAAAACCCAGCTAAAAAAAAAAGTTCTTTAGAACTTAAACCATTTTCCGATTGAACAAGATGAAGAATGAAGGAAAAGAGAGGAAGTACAACAAATACATAGAGGATTTTTAACGTGGTTAAGCTAAAATCAAGTAGCGTCGTTCCTTACATCCACAGTAGCTTTTATTAGTCTGAAAAGAATTTTATAGAGCTTCAGTACACGGATCTAGCATGCTTTACAATGATTTTCCTCCACTTATTTATAGAGGTTGGGGAGGTTACAATTGTAATTATACAATTTGTATTTCTGTTACATCAAAATAAATGTACAAGACAGCCTAGACTACTACAAAATGGCTCCTGCAGATTGCTGGCTAACTCCTAAAGTTTTGCTTTCTGCAGGTAGGCCCCACACAATGTTTCTTGTAGGCTGGCCCTACGAATATTTGTCTAAGAGGGTTGCTACTTTAGGTTTTCCCTCAATGAGCCCTTAGCTGGATGAGGTGCAATGTCCTTGCGCTAAGATTGTCTAGGGTTATTCTGGCCTTCAGTCAACGAAGATGAACCTTGCGAGCTTGCGTATAGCGAGTTACTGGCTATGCGAGCCGGGACTTTGGTCTCGTTTTGTGCTCGTGTAGATGGTGATCTACCAAACTTGACTCTTTTCTCATTTAGCCTAGTTTGTTGTTAGGCTTTGCCAGCCTTTTTCACAAAACCAAAAAACACCTATAACACATTTCAATATCACATATCAACTTCTCATGTAATATTTTTAAACACAAGTTATCATATACAAAAATTAATTGCAATTAGTTCCATAATATATGGATACACAATCATAAAATATATTTATTATAATCAATTCATGATAGCATAAATAATTAGAGACTCCTAATACTTATAATTGGTTCCATAAAAATAATGATAGAAATTAGTTGTACAGACACAAAATAGTTGAAAGAATTTTATCATAATTTTCATTATAAATTTCATGATGCGCATAGATGCAACCTTGTTGTGCATTTCTTCATAATAAGTAAAGACTATGCAGTTTTCATTTATCTCTTATTCATTGTAATCCTACTTAACGATCCTGAATTACAGTAAATAAATAAGCCAATTAAATTTTAATATTATATTATAAAATCTAGCATCGATAGGGCATTTAAGATCTTAGAATATTATATGTGATGGCATATTGTGTTTCTAAAATTTAATACTAATAGGACATTTAAAATTTTAGAATTGTAAAATCTAAATCTACTATTTATATTATGATAAAAATATATCAATAATATCACACTGATTGTGTGAGTACATTATCTATATTAATTTCCCAAAATATTGTTTATTTAGTTACCACAAAATTGTAATTGATCTCACGATATGCAAGCTCCTGATTACATGATCATAATGTAAATAACAATATATTATCAAACAACATAATTTCATAAATAAATTATCTTAGAAAACAAAAAGTATTAAAGCTAAGAGTACAATAAATATGTTATGGATCAATGTAACACCCGAAAGATTTTATGAAAATAAAAAGAAAATTAAAAAATAAAATTAAAATTGAGAAAGTACTAAACTGAAAAATCGATAGGGACTAAATTAAAAAGATTTGTGAAAGCTGGGGCTTAGTTGAGGCGGTACAAAGTTTTGGGCCTTAATGCAAGGCGGTGCAAACTATAGGGGTCAAAATGTAAATTATAAATACTATTTTTATTTATAAAATGGGGCCACCCTGTAGCAAGTCCGGCTAACCCCATGTAGACTTCAAAACCAGCCCCCTCCTTCTTCTTCTTTTTGCCCGACTTCTCCTCTTTCTCGTTTTTGGGCTTCTCCAAAAACTTCTAGAAACCTTTTCAACACTGGCATAGCTCTGGTCACCTGATGTTATCCAAAGCTTTGCTCTGACTGGAGGAAGCTCAGCCATGATCTCTTGCTGTTCTTTTTCCCCTTTCAGCTAAAGTACTATTTGGCATGGTAGAAGCTCCGTCAGATCGAAAATGGAGGTTCCAACGTAGTAGCTTGATCCGGCCAGCTTCCCTTGTTCATGATTACCCTCTTCAACATTCCCTTAGGCCAAAAAGAGGATCACAGTAGTTCAGCCATCGTTGTCTTCCCTATCTTCTGCTGGTTCGGTCAGGTTGGCATTTTGAGCCATCAGTGGCATTCTGGCTGACGGCAAGTTGACAGCAGCTACTTTAAGACTCGGTGAGTAATTCTAAATCATCTGTTTTATTCCATAGTACTTGGATTAAAAGTTGTTAAGAAATTTGTAATTAAGCTTAAATATGTATAGTTGATAAAAAAAATAAGAAACTTTATTGTTATTCTATTCTAATGCCTTTGTGATGAATTATAGAATTCATGATGTTTGAAATTCTGTGCGTTTTGCAATTTGAATGTGCAATTGATGATAGTGGAAAATTGTATTAATAACTTGACTCTGATATGTTTCTAGTAAATTACAAATGTTGTAATGCTTGAATGTTTATTAATTCTATAGTTTGAATGTGAAATGATAATTTGTTGTGCTTGTATATATAAATTTTGGTAGCTGTATAAATACAGGTTTGCTAATTGCTATGAAAATTCTGGTTTGTTAATTGTTGAATAAATTCTGGTTGTTGTATAACTTCAGAATTGCTGTTTGTTGTATGAATTATGGTTGCTATTCTGGTTTGCTATTTGCTATGTAAATTCTGGTTTGTTGTTTGTTGTGTGAATTCTAGTTGCTATATACATGTTGGTTTGCTACATAAAAATAAAAAAAAATTGGTTTGTTGTATTCTGGTTTACTATATTCTGGTTTGTTGTATTTTAGTTTACTATATCCTAGTTTGCTGTGTAAATTTTGGATTGTTGGTTACTGTATAAGTTCTGGCTTGCTGAGTAAATTTTAGTTGCTGTAAGTGTTGCAATTTGGATGTGTTCCGAATAAATTATGAAATTTGTAATGCTTGAATTTCTATAAGTTTTATACTTTGGAGGTGAGTGGATAGTCCCAACCTTGCAAATGTTGTCTTGTGTTGAAAAGTAATTTTATTGAATAATAAAGTAATGGAATCAATAATTTGAAATACTAATGATGATTTATTCTGAGGTATTATGTGTTTAAAGCATACACTTTTAAATTGTGTTATTATAACAATTAATGAAAATAATCTGGATAACTTGAGACCCTAGACTCAATGAAAACATATTGGTAATCTAGTAATATTGTGAATAGCCTATAAGGCTAGAAAATACAGAAAGAAAAAGACTTGAATGGCAGTAATGATAAAAGCCCAAGGGACGGTATTAGCCGGTTTGGTAGTATGAGAAAGGTGACCATTGGATAAGAATACTCAATACATATAATAAGTAAAAGAAAATAATAATGGTACCACGATTACCAATTGGAACTTCCTTGAAGTCCAGGTGTTGATATTGTGTTTCTACGTTTTAAGTGAAAATGGAAATGAAGATGACTTAGATGATTTTGAAAATATTTTAAATATGTTTTCATATTATTGCTTAATCGGATACAAAATTTCTTGTTGCATAATAAATTTAAAATGATTAATTTAACTAAGGATCCATTGATAATTCCTTTGCAACCCTTAAGTGTACTTGTGTATATCAGTTCTGATCTATAGGAGGAATAAGGGGGTGATCTGACCAAGTTTTGATGCGGTTGGACATGGAGATCTGTTTCTGGTTCCCTGTTGGATTCCTCTGGGTCCAAAACCACTAGTTATTCACAAGAAACCCTCAAGTGCACTTGTGACCACCTGGTGTTTGTTGGAGCAATAAGGGGGAGGGTGTAATGATATGATATATCTAACAGGTGTTGTGGATGGTATAAGGGCGATCTAATCAGTTCTGGTTACCTACCGGAATTATCTAGATCCAATCAATAGTTGTTTTGAAGAAAAAGAACTACATTTGAAATATTTTATTTGATAAATAAATTTGAATTCATAACAAGCTATTTTTAAGGAATACATGTTTTCTCTTACAAGAAAGGGTATAAAAGAGTTTTCAAAAAAGATGCATTTCGATGAAAATTTCGTTTAATAGAAATATATAGTAGCAAAGATGTAAGTCTTTTGATGGATTTTAGGTAATCGATTTGTAAAGTAAACTTCAGTTTTTGGTGAGACTACTCGCTCACTAAAATTTCTAAAACCTTCGTAAATAGAAGTAAAATATATGAAATAATAAATGTGTATCAACAGTAATTAGTAAAATCGTAGTTAGCAAAATAATAATCATGTATTGTATTAATTGTGTTTCGGATACTCAATAGGATGAATGTTCAGTTTGGGTCACTACGTGTTTGGTTATTGCTGCGTATGCTTTGCTAGGCATATGGCCTACATTGTTTATCTGTGAATGTCTTGTGTTGTGATTTGGCTGCTAGATAGAAATACTTCTTGTATTATGTTGTGATTAAGTTCTGGATGTCCAGTAGGTTATTATTGTCTAGTCTGGGCCACTGCGTGTCTATTTGTTATACAAATTCTGATGGGTGTATGGCCCTTGCTTTGTATTAAGGCCTTGAGCCTAAGCGTCCAGATTATAGGGAAAACTCTACCGGATTTTCGACAGGAATGAAAGTGTATTTATGAGTTAATATGCATAGTTAGGCTTGTAGAAGGTTTCCTATAGGTGACTTTCTACATCGATCACGGACCCGTGAGCAGGTCGTGACAATCAACACATGAAAATCTGGTATAAAAAAATTTCAATCGGAAATTCAAAGAGTAAGATAGATTGGTTCATAATTACATAAAATTTTATATCATGATATTTTAATAGTAATTGCTCAAGACAAAAAAAAAAACACCTAGAGATTTTTTTTCCTTACTTTTAGAGCTAGATTACATCCTATAATACTCCACAACCACATGTATAAAGCTCCTTATTAGCTTTTTAGATACTCATTTTTGCACAACATCAATGACCAATCTATGTAACTCAATTTGAGCTCTTCAAAATATTTGTGTAAATTTTTATCTCACATTAAGTTGTAAAATGTAGTGTTAAATATTCATGTCTCATCAAACTTAAAACATAGATGCATAATATACAATTTTATTTACACTATTTTTATGTGATATGTATCAAAATCTATAAATCTCAATCACATGAAAATAACCAATAGTAATTTGGTAAAAAAATTTTTTACATAAATATATAAATTGTGCTCTAACAAGTGCTCCCCAAAAATATAGTGAGCACAATAAACTCACAATCACATAAAAATATGGCATATTTCAAGAATATTTTTATACAACAAAACTGATTAGGTTGATGTTAGAAAACATGATACAAAACTGAGTTATAAGAACAAAATTATATGTGTTTACAAAAGTCAAGCAAATAATTCTATTATCTGGGACTTCTTTGCCAGCGTTCTTATAGACCATATGACATTTTTTATTAAGTAAATATTTTATGGTCTAGTTTGTTAAGGACGACCAAGTATAAGTGTGCAAAAAAAAAACTTATTGTGATTTCAACTATGTCAAGGGTATTCAAAGGAAATACCTTACGAATTTTTCAAAACGTGTATGCTTGGAGAAGTTGAATGTGTTACTAAAGCAAATTGTTATGATACAACGAGAAAAGGACGATGTGCTATAACAGTCACCACCAAAACGATGGCAACTCATAAGGTTGTTGTAAAAGAGGTCAAATATATTCACAACCAAGATTTCATAAAATTCCAAAAAATATTCATAAAAATAAAGCATAAATTCTAGATAAAATATCAAAATTTTCGTCATAAGCAAATCTAATTCATGAATGTAGAATAATATAATTGAATTTTATGTGCACATTATCATGCCCTAATTTTGGAACGTGACCGTTGTAGGTAGTTACTTGGTGATAACTTCCTAAAAACCTTTTCAATGCCATGAAATTACTCAACACAATTAAAACAATAAGAACAAAAGCCTTTCTTTTAAAATTTAAGAAAAATGAAATAGATTTTTCACGAATTTGCATATGTTATTCAATCTTTTCAAAGAAGTTTTACAGAAATTTTGACAAAATTTGCTTTATTTTTTAGTTGTTCTGAGGGTTACTTGCCTTTCTAACAACTTGTAAAAACCATTCAGAGGTTATCATATATTCACCAGACACAAAACAATTACAACAATCCAAAGCTGACTCCAAATATGCATATGTAGACTTCACAACTACCAACTGATTAACCCAATTTATATGTCCTTAGTTTCTATTCGTGATCTTCACAATATCCAGAAATCCTGAAACTAAACATGCTATTTAAAAAAAATGTAATGATTTTCAATGAAACCTAGTAAATAAATCACTTACTTTACATACTGTCTATAATTAATGAACAAATATATATATATATATATCAATATCACATTTACCATCATACAATTTTAATTATAAACAGAAATTTACTATTCAATCAACATAGAATTTAGGGTTAGTTGGCTCAACTATGCAGTTTACAATTACCAAACAATAAGTGTAACATATTACACACACCTTTAAGAATCCTCCTAACTCATTTCTTACTTACCTCTCTATTGGATATTTCTTGCTTTACTCCACAATTTTAGTAAAGTAATGGGAAGAACTAGTTATGAACTTATCACAACCTAAATGTCTTGGTTATGACCGGCATGAATATTAATCCTTTATTAATAATCACCAGCCTTCAATTATCTATTTTCATTCATACTTGTCTTAAAATTTCTAATCACATTCACTTGAATTCTATTGGTTGAGTGAGAAGTTTTGAACTTTAGAAAGGAAATAGAGACACATGGAATATAAACACATTTTATAATTTACACAAACATTGCCCAAAAGTACACCAGTTTAAAACATTATTTACAAGTTTACTACAAGTTTTTCAAAAGGACTATCTAACATCTACCTAACCTAGGAGTCACTTCCATAACACCCTATGTCCTTTTCAAGGCAAGGCAATAAAAAAGTTAGATTAACCTATGTGTTATCATGAGTTCAAAAGCATAGGTTAATATAACTAATCCCTAAGGTCCTTCTATTTACCAGTTTTCAAAAAAAAGAAAAACAAAAGCTAGCAAAATACATGGTTTGATGGTAGACCTCTAAGGGTTAAACCATCCTAAGGCCATTATAAGAAGGACATTTGGTGGTTCCATGGGTGTGATCTCCACCTCATGTAGTACTTCACAACCCACTAAATTCAAAATTACAAGATAGTGGATCCTAATTTCTTAAACTCTTAGTGGACTCATAACGGTGGTGGAAAAAATGTCTAATGTCACTATTCATTCTTACTTCTTTAAGGAAGGACTACCGTCAATGTTTGAAGAATTTGAAGAAAATAATCTATAGAAGAATGAGTTTTTGGCTCAGTGAGATAATTCGTACCAAACTTATGAATTTTCTAATATTTAACAATGCATGTATGTATATACCTCATTGCCATATAATCAAATTTACAATCCTAGTTTCATAACAAATCATTAAGTTTTAAAGACTCACCTTTGCTTAACTTCACGTCACATTATCCATAACACACTATAACAAATCATAGGTTCTCATGGCCTAAAGCCTTCATTATTATATGGTTAAGTGATAATAAATCACATTTCAGTTTTCTTAGAATAACAATTCAAGCAGGTAACATATAAATAACAACAATCATAAATCTCCTTGTTGCTTCAATCAAGCCTTTTCCTACATAATCCCAGCTTTATCCCTCTAGGTTTTGCCTTATCCCTCGCACCATTTCAAAATGCGTGAATCCAAGATCTAGTTCATTCTTACCATCTCATCACATCATTCACATTTCATCACCACCACCTAACATGTACCATATCTTGTACAACATATGTCACATATCACATGTCATCCCATATCTCGTGGGAAAATTGTCAACTGTAAACAACATTATCATTCACAATAATTATGCCACACATTCACATTCAATCTCAATCTCAATTATAGGGATTACATTCCATTATATTCATAACCATACATTGTTTGCCACATTGTCATGATACCAATGTATAGACAATTATCGAATTTATTGATATTGGTTTGTAAGTTACTCATGTTGGATTCTTAAATGCTTACTTCAACTAATTAGAATACATAAAACACTAGACCAAAGAGATGAGAGATGCCTAAGAGAGAAAAAAGTGAGCTCAACCTAAAAGAATTCTAGAGAAATGATCAAAATCGCAAGTAGGATCAAACTTGAAATTTAAGCAAAATTGCGATTAGAATCACAGGGTTCATGTAAGAATGGTTCTATTCGTCTTGAAAGAAACAAAATGTGAGTTTACTCGCCAAAATTTACAAACTTTTGGGATTACAAACTTTTGGGAAATCCTAATTCATATGCGATCAAAATCACAAACAGAATTGAGGAAATAGAATTATGAAATGTCGATTTGAATTGTAAGAAAAACAACTAAAATTCCAATTCAAATCTTAAGGTTTGAAGTCACAATATTACTTTATAGCTACGAGCATGATTGCGGGTTCAAGGCAAAAATGATGATTCAAATCGTGATATTTGGAAAACAAAAACTAGTAGAAAAACAGGAGAAAACACATACAAACTTACACCAAGTCATAGGAATTCAACACAACACATTTTAAGAATCTAAACGAGTACAAAACTTAACTTTTTTACTAGGAAACTAACTATTATAACATCAAGCCCATTCATACTCAAACATTTTTGTACCATTCCAAATACTCATTTCCTTTAACATATACTAACATTTAGTAAACCACAATCATGTAATCATACCATAATTCATAAGAAAGGTAAAAATCACTCACCTTAACAACTGGAACAAGCAATCAAGACAGATCTTACAAAGATCTTCAACACTCTTCAAGAATAAGAAAGACAAACATACTAGCTTGTTAGATTCTTTTTCAAGGATTGCTCTCATCAATTAATTATATACTATTAGATTATGGTTCTATTGCATAAAAACAAACTAAACATAATAGATTCAAGCTCTAAAAACACCAAAAAATCACATGGGTTCATAGGTTGAATAGTTATATGAATAGTAATTATTGGATTCAAAAATTTGTAACTTAGATTTTTCTTGATAAAAGAACATGATTTTGGTATCAAATTGAAGAGGAAGGAGAGAGGAATCAATAGTAAAAATCTAAGAAATTAACATGAAGAGAGGAATGTTAACCTGAAGAGAGAGAAAGAGAGATGTGAAGAGAAAAGCTCCAAGCTTTTGAAAGCAAATATGGGTTGCATTAAGGCAATTGGGAAATGGATGGGGAAATTAAGGAAGCTAACCCCTTGAGGGAAAAATGGAAAGATAAGGTCAACTTCCACCTGTAATCTTTCCCTTAGCAAATTTTCTCAATTTTGTCTTTAACTTTTAGTCCAAATTTGATGTACTTACCAATTGTTAGCAGCTATGAAATTTTAACACAAATTAGTTAAATTAATTATATTCATATCAACTATAATTTTACACTTGTTGAGCTCTCGTAGCCCTAGTTTTGATCCTTTTGAAATTTTCTGAAAATTTAAATTTTGAAAACACAAATTTTATTTTCTAAACACCTACAATGGAAATTTTGATTGCCTAAAGATTTCTAAAATTCATATAATCTATTTCTAATATATCCAAACTTCTCGTAACCCAATATTTATAATTTTAAAATTCTCAAAAATTTTCAAAAGGTCATTTTATTATTAAAATAAATTTTAAAAAAATTCAGGGTATTACAGAACTTGTACTGTCATAAGCTCATTCACTAAATTGAAATTTCGTTCACAATTCAACTACTAGATTAAATATACCTACTCATTAGTCATTCGGTACAAATAAACTAGGGATAACCATTAAGGTAAGTTTTAGTTAACAATAATTAGAACTCTAGGTAGGTACCAAGCATATGAAAAAATTATCATTATTGCAATTTCAGTCAACCAACAAGAATGATTTGTGGTCATTCTTCATCAAGTAAGAACATCCTATAGATTATTTCAATTTAATCCATAAAGGGTACTTAATAAACAAAATACATGTAGTAATGAAGAAACATTCATTAGTTATCCACATAAAACCACTTCAGATAGTATGCAAGAGGCATTATGAGCCCTTTTTGATCAATTTATTTATTTATGGATCCAAGATAGCATTCTTCAAAGAACTTACCAATAAAAGCATTTTCATGTTCATTTTCATGTCACCTTATCTTTCCACGTTATTAACCTTCCCTTATCTCTCCATTATATTAATGGCCATAGATATCCAATTTTCCATTTCTTTTTGTTGTAGGTTTCTTTAAGGAACCTATCAAGGATCTATATATCTCAATTCACACACATTCAAAACAATAACACTTTTCTAACAACTAACCATTCAATTCACACATAATTCTATAATTCAAAGGCATCCCATCTTACACAATTACCATTTATTCACACATGTTCAAATGAATATCACAACACATTAGTAAACTCCAAAATGAAGTACATGTAACATTCACTCTCTATTTTAAAGACACTTTCAATCAAGCCATTATTAAGTAGCAATAGCAATTTCTACTTATAGCAATTCTTATAAATTTCATCTAAAACAACTTATCAAAGAATAGGGTGGAACACATAAAATTGGTATGTCTCAACTTACTAGCCCTATGAGTTGCACATGTTTATAACTTTGATTACATTTCTCTTTGGACATGGCACATACAATTCACAAACCTCCATACACATACTTAGATACATCTAAGATGTTAGCCTAATGAAGGACTTTTGACTTAAATAGGCCATGAAGGCTGGCATGGTACTAATCCACTTTATATTAAGATTCTACAATATTCCTTACTAGAATAATTGACCTAAATTTCCATGTACAACAAGGAGTGAGCAAATCATCATTTCTAATACAAAATTTGATCTTTTCACTTCTACTAGAAAAGATCAAACAAAATATCTCTTTAGCTCCCTAGAGCCAGGCCAAAGAACCCAATCCATACAACCAATCATTTAAGAGAAACATTCTTATGTAACCCAATACGTAAGCAATTAGTCTCTTCAAGTAAACCATACCAATTGCCCCCAAACATTATTAAATATTAAAACAATTTGTATAAACTAATCTTTGCCAAAATAAGCTATTCCCATAATAAAAGATTTTCAAATTTTCAAATCATTCACATCTTAACACTCACTCTTTGTAACTTAATCAAATATAAATTTCACTTCCGTAAATATATATTAATTTAATATATTAATATTAATTTATATATTAATTTTTAATATATAAATGTATATTATATTAAAAATTAATATTT
>JANHAO010009967.1:0-18002 GCA_026873985.1 Saraca asoca
AACAGCCGGATTATAGTCTTTTCACTATCTTTTCTCATTTATTTGATGTAATACAACTGTAGCTTGTAATTAATGCATGAAGCTCATCCTTCCTCTATAAATATAATTGCATTGTTAGAAGAGGGGAGGAGGGCCAATTCTTGTAAGCAGAAATTCTGCCAAGTTACAATAATAAGATCTCCGCCGTGGACGTAGGGTCCGATACCGCCCGGATTTAGCCAAACCACGTTAAAAATCACCGCCTCTCTTCCTCTCGGCTCACCCTTTATTACACTTCAGAAGTAGCATTGATTCCTAAAACTCACATTTTGTTGACTGAAGTTCGAGTCCCCCGTACAAACTGAATTTCACGGTCAACATCTTTTGGTGCCGTCTGTGGGGATCATCCACTCTTTGAAGTCTCCACTGCCGTTCAACAATGGCCAGAGGAAGAACAACTCGGAGTTCTACAGCTCTGACTTCTCAATAGCATACCGTCGCGCCTGAAATGCAAGAGGTGCAGACGCCTGATCAATCTCGATCGGCTCTAGAAAATACAGTCAAAGAGTTGGCTAAAACTGTTAAAGCATTTGCCCAGGCGCAAGCACAAAATGCCCAAAGATAAAAAGAGGTCATGGCACAACTCCAACAGCTTCGAGAAGAAGCTCAGAGAGAAGTCTGTGACGATCACGACAACCAGCGACTAGGGGGCTTGCAACGTGCGGAAAGCTCTACCCCTCAGCGTGAAAGCCAGCGCCCAACAATGGATGAGTTTCTCCAAAGGTTGAAGTTGCTTGAAGAGCATCCACAGCCTCAGGATAATCAGACGCGCTATGAGGAGACCTCACCATTTTCTATGGAGATCGAGAAGCAACCTCTCCCGCAGAAGCTCAAAATGCCTGCTATCCTACTATATGAAGGGAACAGTGACCCAAATGATCACCTAGACGCGTTTAACACTCAGATGGACCTCTAGACGATCAAACCCCTGATGAAGTGCCATGTCTTTCCCACCACGTTAAGGGCAATACCTCGCACTTGGCTCAGATGCCTCCCCACACACAGTATTGGTAGCTGGGAGGATTGCCAGAGGAAATTTGTTGACCAGTATTGAGCACTGAAGACACAACCCATACCTCCTTGCCATCTTGCAATGATCTTCCAGCGTAGGGACGAGTCGCTCAAAGATTATATAATCCAGTTCAGACACGAGGCCAATTCCGTGGAAAACCCCTCAGAGGAGAGCATTCTGACAGCCATCTCAGTGGGACTTCGCAAAGATGACAAACTATATAGAAGCCTCTACAAGTCCCCCGTTCGAGATCTTACTGAATTCTATGATCGGGCAACTAAACAAATAAGGTGGGAAGAAACCTTCGGAACAGAGGATCCCAAGCACAAAGGGGGCCATAGCGGCCCCTCTGCGAGCAAAAAGAGGGATAGTCAGAGTTTTGACAACCCCACTCCTCATCTCGCGAAGAAGGCAAAACCTCAGCGGCCTAGAAACCGCTTCGAGAGCTACAGTATCCTGACAGATGCACAGGATAAAATCTTTGCTGTAGAAAGGCACAATGAGGACTTCGGAAAGTCTCGGCCAATGAGGGCACCCGCTAAGTCCAAAAATCAAAATAGATTTTGTGCTTATCATAACGAGGCTAAGCACACCACCTTAGAATGCCATGCACTAAAAAATTCCATTGAAGGCCTCATCAGAAGGGGTCGCTTACAGGATTATGTAGCAGGATCATCTAGGCAGCGCGCTCAACAGGCCCAGCGAGTAGTCACCCAGGAGCCTGAGCCCTCCATCAGAACCATATTTTGACCTTGTAACGGTCATTTGATTATGGTATTTCGAAACTAATGTAAGTTACCGATTGGCCAATCAACTTTGAGATAAAGTTTTCTCTCTGCCTCAACATTCTTGCCACAGCGAACGGTTTTCACCTCGCTATAGCAGACTTATCCACTACAACAAAAGGTTTTCCACCTCACTACAATGCAACCCTTATACATGAACAAACTCGCTACAACGAACGGTTTTCACCTCGCTATAGCTCAAACAAACAAACTCACTACAGTGAACTATTTTCACCTCGCTACAGCACAAACGAATAAACTGGCTACAGTGAACGGTTTTCACCTCGCTACAGCGCAAACAAACAAACTCTCTACAGCGAACGAATTTCACCTCGCTACAGCGCAAACGAACAAACTCTCTACAGCGAACGAATTTCACCTCGCTACAGCGCAAACGAACAAACTCGCTACAGCGAACGATTTTCACCTCGCTATAGCACAAACAAAAAACTCGCTACAGCAAATGATTTTCACCTCGCTATAGCGCAAACACAAATAAAACCGAGGGTGAGACGACCTTTAAGCCTACCTCGCAACACCCGGGGGGTGAGACGGCCCTTGAGCCTATCTCGAGGCTTCGAAAACAAAAATAAACATAACCAAAATTGAGGATAAGACGACCCTTGAGCTTACCTCACGAATACAAAAATCAAAAACTCAGCGAACAATTTTCACCTCGCCGTTATCAAGATGAAATCATCGCCACCCGCAACTTACATGCGGATGAATTTCCCGCAGCTCTCATGCTGACAAGTCCCTCACAGTTTTCATGTAGGTAAATTCCCGCAGCTTACGTGCGAACGAGTTTTTCATAGCTCTCGTGCAAATAGATTCCCACAGCTCTCATATGGATGTATCTCTCGCATCTTAAATAAAATTTCTTGAGCGCAGCTCACTTGTAACTTCTCTCTCTCACGGCAAGTTGAGTAATCAGAGAAATAAAGATAGTCGATTGGCGAAAAAAGAGCACTTTATTAATTATCAGAAGCATACATACAAAAATGCGTGAAGCATTCATTACAATTTTTGAAAGGAGAAGAACTCATCCCGTGTACAAACCTCAACAAGCGAGGTGACGGTATATCAGGGGAGAAAGAATGGAAGCCTAGCTTTACAGTTCCAACAAAGAGCAACTGAGAAGCCGGCTACCATTCGACGGGCTCACAGAAGAGCAGCAGCCCCAGAGTTCCTCCTGCATATTCCTCCGGCACGTCCTCCTGAGCGACACACAGCAAATCAAAAAGTCATGAAAGCTGACTGGCTAGGTAGCAGCACCACAAGCAACGGCCAAAGGAGGTGGCCAGAAGACCCCATGAGAACCCCGATGGAGCTCGCTAGGACGATTCTGTGCCGAGGCCATGTGCAACGGGCCATCCACGTCTTTCGCCACCATGCAATAGGCCATCCATGTCTCACCAAGCTTCGATGGAAGCCAAGACACCAAAGCTCAAGAAGCTCTTCCGTCTTCTCCATTGTCTTTCTCTGGGATGAATGAAACAATGCCCCAGGATATATATAATAAACCCGCTCAGCCCTTTGAAGAATCCGGAAAGAATCTGGCCAAATCTTCATCCAACAGCCCAAAACGAGTGGCAATATCACGCCAACGGCCAAAAATGGCAAACAGGAAAAAGCATGGCCTAAAACAGAATGGAAAAACATTTGACATGATATCTCGGTCAAAGAAGGACACTGACTGAAGATACGAATCAAGTCTTGGAAACATGCAACTCCCGGTCCTCAAAGTACACCGAGAGTTAAGGGCTTATGTTGTGTACTAAAATTGGCCTCACGAGGACGAGTCCCCGAGAAAACGAAGACCAGTTCTCGCGCCTCAGCGAGAAGCTTTCGGGAAGCTTCGCTCAAACTAACAGAAAGCAGTAACGGCAAAGTAATTCCAAGCGTCAAGCCCTGCCTTGCTCGTCGCTGTGCAATGACGCTGCGAGGCGTATTTTTGCGAAGCAGTGTCCCAAAAGTAGCATCCCAACGACAACGCGACCCAACGAGAAGAGTTCGGGATCGGCCCGACAAAGTTATCGATCGTTTTGCTCGTGCCCGCTTCCTCGCTATAGCGACCCCTACGGCGCCCCCGAAGCCAGGAACTCCCTCTCGGGATGCCCAACTATCTTGCTTGACATGACAATGGTAATAAGCCTACAGCCAGCCCGAGGGGCCCACCTCCATAGCCTATATGCTGCAAATAGTCGGATTATAGTTTTTTCACTATCTTTTCTCATTTATTTGATGTAATATAACTATAGCTTGTAATTAATGCATGAAGCTCCTCCTTCCTCTATAAATAGGATTGCATTGTTAGAATAGGGGAGGAGGGCCAATTCTTGTAAGCAGAAATTCTGTCAAGTTACAATAATAAGATCTCTGTCGTAGATGTAGGGTCCGATACCGCCCAGATTTAGCCGAACCACGTTAAAAATCACCGCTTCTCTTTCTCTCGGCTCACCCTTCATTGTACTTCAGAAGCGGCATTGATTCCAAAAACTTACATTCCATTGACTGAAGTTCGAGTCTTCTGTACAAATCAAATTTCACCGTCAACACAAACTAGGCAAAAGCCGGATAAACTTCAACTCATTCATTTATAACTTAGTTCACATCTCATGTTATTTATAAATAAGTTAGTATTTTGATCTCAAATTTAGTTTCATTTAATTGCACAAGTTTAAAAGTTAAGCTTGTGACTTCAACTTGAATAAATTTTTTAGATAAAGGTACATGATTATTAAAAACTTATAAATAAAAATATAATAATATCTTTTATAAAAAATTGTAGTAATATATCATTAAGAAATAATAGATGTAGAGTTTCTACACAGAAAAATACACACATACTCGTATATATAAGTAGTATGTATATATGTATTTATAGTGTAGTATGTTAGAATATCAAAACAGCTCATAAATCTTAGGATTCAAATATTATATAATTGAAACTGAATTCCTTTTATTAGTGGGTTAAAATATCTTATTTATATATTGCTCGTTTAACTCATAAATTTCTATTAATAAGCTAAAGAGTCAAATCAAACTTTAAACATTGTTTAGGGGTTATACTAGTTAAAATGGAAAAAAAAATAAAAAACATACTTTAAGTTGGATAATAAAAATCATGCGGAAAAGCTAAGGAGTTGACATAAAATGTTAAAGAGAACATTATTAAAATTGCTGTTAAAAAATATCTTAATAATAATTTAATGAACACCAGACAGTTTTTTTAATAAAATGTATACAAAAGGGTAAAAATTAATTAAATAAAGCATAAATTATAATCAAAATAAATTTTTAATATTTTTGCAGAAAATATTTTATAGTAAATAAATCTCGCATTAGAAGAGCAAGAAAAAATTATGATAAAAACAATGTATTAATCAATCGGCATACAGGTCCAAGATGATATACGTATGGTTAATGTGGCCAAACAAAAAATGAAAAAATTTCTTGGAAATTACCATTGAAATGCAATTGGCCAAAGCTTACACAATAAAAGTCCAAAGCTGGCCGCCCTCTTCTTGGAAAACAAACATTAAAAATACATTTAGAACCAAAACACTCTGAAAATCGCCAAACCCAAACTTTGAAAATGATATCCCCGAAGGAAACCTTTTTCGTTTCCTCCTCAAAGAAAACCTTCCACACTAATCTGTCAAACACTATCTAAAACTTCCCCAATGAGCCAACTACCTCCATCTTCTTCATTCTGCTGTCATATGGCTCTCAATTTGACCAGAATTCTTGCTTGATTTTGAAGCAGCCAAACACAGCATCTGAGATAATTTCGTTCATGGATTCCCAAACAGAGAAAATCTATGTTGCCGTCGGAAGTGATTTACAAGATGGGTTTAAGACCTTGGATTGGGCTCTCATGAAATGGAATTGTCAGCCAATTTCTATTGTCATTCTTCATGCGACTGACAAAGTTTCCAAGGATTATGTTTACACCCCATGTAAGTATCCTACATTTTCATATTAATTTTCTCATTCATTAAACATCAAAATTCAAGTAATTTCATTTAGTTTTTTTTTCCCTTTCAAAATTTTGTTGTAGTTGGGAAACTCCCGGCAAGATCTGTGAATGAAGAGCTGCTTGAAGTTTTCAAGAAGCAAGAGCAAGAGAAAATGAATAAGCTAAAGTCCAAGTATATAACTCGCTGTGGCAAGGTATGGGAATTTTCCTGTTTTAATAACATCTAATTAATTGATCAAATCATATGAAATTAATTAATAAGTTCAATTAACCTTTTTTTCTTTAAAAAATTCTGCATATTTCAGGTACAAGCGGAAATAATTGATATTGAAAAATTTGATGAACCTATCCAAAAGCGCATCGTAGACTTAATCTTTGGCCTAGAAATAACCAAATTGGTCATTGGATTTTCATTCATGAAGGCCTCCTGGTACTTTTTTTTTTTTTTCCTTTGCTCTTAGAAAACTTTTTCCATGCTAAGCGTTTTTTTTAATCTTTTTATTTCCCTTTCACTTTCTGATATAGGAAATCCAAAGGAGCCATTAGTGGATTGTTCTATGTTCATCAGCACAAGCCAGATTTCTGTGAATTGTTCATCCTTTGTGGAGGGAAACAAGTTTTCCTGAAAGGAAAAAATGATGAGAAGATCATGGAAGATGAAAATGGAGTGATGGTGGCGAAGATGAGAGATAAGATAACATTCAAAGGTTGGATAGAAAAAATATTCATAGAGAAAACAAATGATTTCCAGGATACATCTCGTGGATCATCAAATTCATTAATCAATGGAGAGTCCCCAGTGAGCCAAAACCAGTGGGAATTCTATCTTCAAGAGATAGAAAACTACTACCAGGAATTGTTGTCAGCTTCTAATTTGGAGGAAGAAGGAAGCTGTGGGCAGCAAGAAAGTGACATTTCACAGATTAGACCAATGGTGGAACCAGATGTCTCAGAACAAAACACTTCTAATACGGTAACACTATAATATCACAGATATTTTTCTGGAATATGTGGTTTTAAAGCCCTTTGATTAATGAAAATTTACTTAATAAATGAAGATTAATAAAAGTTTTCATGTGTTTTTGTTCTTTTTTGCTTTGTTTGTTCTTGAGAGTGGTTAGATAATGGGGTTTATGGTGTGCAATGTAAGAAAAAGGAGCTCTTTCTGTTTGTGAAAGTCTAAATAGCTGTCTCTTTCCAATGATTTTTCCTTTGCTTTTTCTTGATCTGCATATTTTTTCACCATGTTAGCATTATTTTTATATGGTATTTGATGGGGTCCAGGACAATTGGGTACTGTTTGGATGCCAGAATATGATATCCCATTTTCAAAGCACTGGCTTGTCCATGTATCCATGATTTGCCATCTATGTTTCTTTTTGGAGACAAAAAGTTCTTCAAAAGATGCGTTTGAAATTGTAAGATTCCTTTGTTTCATTCAGGAAAAAAAAAATCATTTCACAATTTTTCTTAACAGAAGAGAAGAGCCTTCTGGGGAGTAGTTTTAGTTGGTCTTTTGTTTCAAAATATATAAATCATTCTCACAGACAAAAAAGAAAAAGCATATTCTTATTATTCTTTTGGTATTCTTTTATTTTGTGTAATTTTATTTTAAAATTTAAAATTATTTATAATTAAATTTTTATTATCAACCGATGTTAAATTTAAGAAATAAAATACTATATGTTTATTAAATTATATATTAATATTTTATTTTTATTAACTTATTATGTTTAATTTACCAAAATTTATTTATTAACTTTTAGCTATCATATAAAAAAAATTATCTTAGAAAAAAAATAAATCTTCATATTAATAAGAATTTAAAAATGTTGAATTTAAAAAAAAATCATTGATAGAAAATAACAAATGAGAAAAAATGATTTTCAAGTGAATTATAAGTTATCTTATTATTTCAATTTAATACAGTAGGGATTTAATTATAAATTATTTTAAATTTTAAAATATAATTATATAAAATAAAATTATAATGATTAAATTATAAATTCAGTAAGATTATAAAGATTAAAACTTTTATTAACTTTTTTTTAATCTTTTTAATTTGGTGTTCTGTTTTGTCTAAAACCAATTTTACATTCTTAAGTTTATAATAATTTAGAGAAATATTTTTTCAATAATTGATATATATATATATATATATAAGTTATGCTTTCCTTTCTTAATATTGATTGTTACATAATGTCTAAATTTGCCTCTTTTTCAGAAAGTTGCAGAAAAAAATGAGATGCTAAAAACTAAACTCAAGGAAGCACAAAAGATTATTCAATTGAAGAGAAACGAAGCAAAGTGTCATTTGGAAAGACAAGCAAAAGCTGAATGGGCTATTTGTCTATGCAATAATCGGGTAATAATATTAATAGATAAGCTCAATTTGTTATTTTCTCTTATAAATTATCATTGTTACAGTTTAAAATTATCTTCATTTATTTATTATCTCATTTATTTAAATTTTGTCACATATACATGCATTTATATAACGTATATATAACATAAAATATAATTAATATTTATTCTTAATGTATATTTGATATTACTTTTTGATAATTTAAAAATAGTTATTCAACTTATAATTGATGTTGTTAATTTTTTTAAAATGTTAGATTAAATTTATAAAAGTATTTTAGAATCAATTATTTCCAAAATCACAATTGAATCATAGGTTATATGAAGTGACTCTTTTATTGTAATTTTCCATATTGTAAAATGACTTATTTCAATTGTGATATTTTACGCCCTAAAATATTTTTTTTTTTATAAATCAGTAAAATTAATTATTAGTAAACTGTATCAAACATAAAAGGAATTACTTTATAATCAATTCTCTTGTGGGTATAGCCAAGACAAATCAATTTAGCTGATCTCTTTCTTGTGTTCCAACTTCATTTTTCATGAGAATCCTTACAAAGAAATCTTCATGCTCCTTTTATAGGTTGAAGATCTCGAATCCAAAATCAAGGGAGAAATTACTATAAGGGAAGAGTTAGAAAAAGAATTAGAAATAGAAAAAGAGCACATATTCGAAATTAAAAATGATTGTGAAGAGAACAAGAGAAGGATGGGCTCATTGGCTGAGCTTCAATCGGAGCTCTCAAACAAGCTTCAAATATCCATGTTGGCAACGTCAAGAGCTGAAACTCAGTTAGAGAAGGCAGTGAAGGCGAGGACTGAGATGGTTAGAGAAATAGAGGAATTAAGGAGACAGAGAGATGTGTTGAATAGAAGGATTGAGTTCTGTAGAGAAAAAGATGCGATAGGAATGGCGGCGAGGATGAGTGAGAGTGGTTGTAGTTTTAGGGAGTACACGGCAGAGGAGATTCGATTGGCCACCGACAACTTTTCCGACCGCCTCAGATTGAAGTCCGGTGGGGATTGGACCAATGTGTATAGAGGACGGATCAACCATTTGACGGTTGCAATCAAGATACTCAATTCTGTTCACGGCTTGTCTTCAGAGGATTTCCAAGCCAAGGTAATTAGACTAGGCTGACATGCTTCTAATATCACATTCCTCAATCCTCAACTAATTTAACTGTCTTAAATTTCATTACCTAATTTAATTGTCTAGATGAATTTTATTCTTTTTTTTTCTTTCATATCGTAAGAGATCTAGAATCTATAAATATTTTCTTACAAAATTCTCACATTGTAAGAAATTGTGAGTTGATAGATCGTACAGTTCTTTGTGGTGTGAGAGGAATATGTAAAAAATAATTACGCAGAAAGAGATTTTTTTTTTTTTTTTTGCACTTGAGCATAACATTTTTAGAAATTATATTTGGATAGTTCATTTTCACTATAAAATGTTGCGATCAAAATATTTTTTTTTGTTGTATTTTATAATTAAAATTTGAAAAAAAAAATCCGTGCAACTTGTTTTTTTAAGCACATTTTTTTTAATTTTAAATTCAACTTTAATTTTTCAGGTGAAGCTTCTTAGTGATATCAGACAGCCTCATGTGGTGGCCATTGTCGGTTTCTGCACTGAGCCACAGTGCATAGTCTACGAATACATGCATAACGGTAGCCTGAGAGACATGCTGTTCTCTAGAAGAAGAAAACGGGCCTTGCGTTGGCATGACCGCATACGTATAGTCGCAGAAGTTTGCTCGGGCTTGGGCTTCCTTCATGCAGCCCAGCCCAGGCCCGTCATCCATTTTCAACTTAATCCATCTAATGTCCTCCTAGACCGCAATCTTGTTGCAAAGATCACTGGTTTTGGGCTTAGTGAATGCCATAGTGAATGCAGTGTTGAATCAGACATTCGGGCCCTGGGGGTTCTGATCTTGCAACTTCTGACAGGAAGAAATTGGACCGGGCTTGTTGAGGAGACAAGGATGATAGATAAGCATACACTAGTCCGGGTTTTGGATGAGATGGGTGGCCCATGGCCATTGGATCTGGCGAAAGAGCTTGCGGGCTTAGCAATGAGATGCATGTCCTTTAAGAGTGAGCCCAATAGTGAAATGAATACAGGCATAGCCGAGGTGAGAGGGGCACTGAATGAGATCAAAAGAAAGGCTAATGATATAGTTGCAAGAGATGGGAAGAAGGGGATGATTGGTGGTGCTATAGATAGAGAAGACTCCAGTGATGTGCCAAGTGTTTTCATTTGTCCTATATTTCAGGTATGTGTTTTCCTTCCTCTTCTAGGGATCACGATTCTAACAGTTCAATCACATAAAAATTAAGAGAATCTAAATCCTTCTTTTGAGTATACTAAATGAATTTAACTTAAATCCATGGTTAGTTATTAATAGGAAATCATGTTATCACATATTAAGCAAAGCATGTTACCATATTGTGAAATTTTTGACATATTTAATAATGTTGAGGTTTGTGCCATACTTAGAGCTTGTGCACTTATTGTACCTTAATTACATTGGTAACTTAATAGTTTAAGTAAAATAGATTAATAATTATAATTAGTATTAATAATTTAATATCATGGCGATGGTCTGCAAAAGAAATGCAAAATACTCCAACTGAAATCTCCATGAGTCATTATTGCCTCAAAAACATCTGTTCATAAATTGAAAAGGTCTAACTACAATTGAAGGTTGTCAATTTATTAATACAAACAATAATCACTAATCCATTTTAGTAAAATTATACCATTAGAATATGATAGAATATTATAAGCTATGAGTATCATATAACCCTCCTTATTGTTTTTTTAATAATATGTATTTTTTGTTTAATGATAATATCAAATTTAAATTTAAGGAAACTTACAGTCAGCAAATACATTACCTTAGCCTTGGTTGAGGCAGTTATGTTGGCTTTGATAACTCAGATAATGTCATTGTGATGTTGAGTGCAGGAGATGATGAAAAATCCACATGTGGCTGCGGATGGATTTTCTTATGAGCTTGAAGCAATTGAGGAATGGCTGCAGTCAGGGCATGATACATCACCTATGACCAACTTAAGGCTCCAACACAAATTTCTTACCCCTAATCACAGCCTTCGTTCATTAATTGCGGACTGGCTAAGCAGAAGATCTGCAAATTAACAATAAATTCTTTTTTGATTCATTGCATTTTGTACAGTTAATTGAGGGTTGTCTCCTCTTTTTGTTTTACTTTATCCCCATCTTCGACTGGTTCTACATAGCTGAGATAAATGACTCTGAATATCAAATGAAACTAAAAAAAAAAAATGGAAGTAATGTCATATTAATTGACACACAAGAATTATAAGTGTACAGATACAATTTTCCTAGAAATACTCTTTATTTGCTTCAATAAATAATTTGACATCATGTGAAAGCAGCTGGGTAATTTTACAAGCATCATTAATGGTAAGCTACTTCTAATACAGTGTACTTGCAGCCATAACAATGTATATGTTCCTTTTCCTCGGATTTGGTTTCTCTCCTAATTTGATCATTTTAGTATTTTAAGAGAGATACAGATACGGACTGCTTGTGAATCCTAACAAGTAATTCTGGATCTTAATGCATCTATAAATTGTGTCTATCACTTAATGACACTAATATGACAGAAGTAAAAGGAGAGAATCCAAATTCTTCATATTGTAATGTGTCCAAAGCTCCAAGCTTGGCATATGATATTTCTCTTGCTTCCCTTTCCCACCAAACAAAGAGAAACTCCCTTGCTCCCAGAACGAGAAAAAATTCACAGACAAATCTTAGGAGAGAGCTTTCCAAGAAAGAATGTAAACAAGAATGAAAACCTGAACAATAGGTATTCAAATTCCCAAACATTTTGCCCAACGACAACACCAGGCAACTTTCCTTGGCAAGGAATAATCTGATACCAGTGATGGATCAGCAGCAGCATCTTCAGCTTTCGACCATGTATACACCCCTCGTTCTTGTTGAGTGCCTGGGACAGTGTTGTCCAGTATGAATGCTACCAAGAGTGTAACAACCATGTTCAAGGACAAAAGTGCATTGATTGCAAAATCAAGCTGTAACATTTTGAAAAAAGGAAAAAAAAAAGGGCAGGTCAGCTTATATTAATCAAAAGAACAAACAGAAAAGTATCTGCTTGAAAATTGAGCACGTGTGCACAGCTGTTTTCAAGGCCAAAGATATCCGATATCAGCTTTAATCAGGAGGAAGTACCTAAGCAACATATCAATATCATAAGCATGTCAAGTAATTCAACTTGAAGATAGCCATATTTATCTTAAAGCTATCAAAGTCATTCCATCTTTATAATTCATCCATTCTATATTTTGATGGGGGGAACTTACTTGTTTAATGCCTGTGTGGAATGGCCCACTTGATGCTGCTGTATAAGGAAGTAGATAACTTGGCATTATCAGACTGGATTCAGGCTGGTATCCTTGAAAATAAGCAGGGATAGACAAACCAAGGAACAATGAAACACCAACTATTGTTATGTTCCTGAAGCTGGCTGACTGACTATACTGTAAAGTTGAGAGACCTAATGCAGTATTAAGGGCCCACATGAAGCACAGTACAGAAGCAGCTAAAGCAAGTGGTATGGAAGCAAGAAGGGCTCCAACTTTTCCTACAAAATACAAGGCATAAATAACATTACACTGGCGTTAGTGCTTAAATTGGAAGAGAAATGAAGTAGACCTGTAGATTGAAAAAATTCTTTTAACTTGTTAAGCTATGAGCAATCTAACTATACTTAATTTGATGTTGTAATCTTGATCAGCAGCAGAACATGTATATGTGTTTATACCTATAAAATAGCATGATTTAAAGCCAGTTAAAAATCTACTAGCATAATATTAATTCAAATGCACCAAAATTAAACCGCTCCATTTCCTTAGATCCATCATTCCACCTCAATCAGAATGCAGTACAAATGTTATGCTTCAGTGTCAATTATGGGTTCTGTCACCATCTACTGTTGCATTACCTACAAATGAGAACAGGATCAAGAAGGCTGCTCCAAGTTCCACCGCTCTCCGACTGGCCACCTTTGTTATGTCTATTGTGTGCACATTTTCTGTCAATGTTGTTGATCCAGTACCAGAACCCCAAAGACCAGCCAATATACTACAGAATCCCTCCAAAGCAATCCCTCGGCTCACAACTCCCGGTGTTGGAGGCCTTGAATTTACTCGAAGAGATGCAGTATGATAAGTTCCCACCTGGAGAATGAATAAACCATCACATATTTTATAATTACAGTCTCGTCATCTTCTTTACACAATTGACATTTGTTCCTTGCTTTAGACCAAAAAACCTGTTCAAAAATTAGAGAGGGATTTGGCAGCCTGGATTTAATAATTTCCTCCTTACAATTAGTTCCCTTACATGCCCAGAGAGCGTTTGAATTTGGCCTATTTCATCAAAACAATATTGCTCTGTATGTTTGTGTGTGTACCTTAGAGTTGAGACAACAATATCTTTACATTTACAAAGTTTTGGCCGCCTCCAAATCAAGTTTTTCATTCTAAGCTTGATGATAATTTGCACTGGCAATCATTTAAATGATGAGACACTTACTGAATCCACTGAGGCAACCAGTGACACTATCATCATGATTATGGAAGTCCTAAAATGGAAGATAGGGATACCCCACTGTAATGGGTAGGGAATTCTGACCCATGCAGCAGTTGACAATGCATTGGAGACATCAGTTCTGCAATGCTTCATTGTATATGCGTGTTTTCTACATTCATCAATCAGAATGTTAGAACTTGGAATGTTGGGATTGCATCCTTTGTAGTTGTATGCTCCCCCAGCTGTTAAAAACGATGCATATATCCAAATTATTGTAACACTCAGTGGAACCTGCAAATGTTAGAAAGTTTGACAATAAAATTTGTTATCATATCCATCTATTAAAAGGAAAGATCTTGTCAACACTTTCAGCGACCACTCAGAAAAGGGAAAAAAGGAATAGACACACAAATACTTATACAATTTTCTTCTCTTAACCAGTGCAATCCCAATTTCCCCTCTAGTTAATCTCATAAAGAATCAGAGCCCGAGATAATCAAGAAATGCTAATTAAATTATGCACAATTATGTCTTTACAATAAATCTTGACCTAATGATTAATTCAGACCATATTATAGATATATGGATGATCTTAAGCTTACATCAAGTGAAATACTGAAGAAGGAAGAAATCTGTCCCGACATAATTTAAAATCTAAGAAGAACTAAAAGGCTACAAGCGTATATTATTTACTTGCCCAATTTCAATCAGCACCATCATGCTTGGGTCATTGTAACTTATGCAAGTATGTGATAAAAAATATAATCTAAAGCAATCAAAGATCAATTTTCTATAAAATATGCTGCCGCAGATAAAGATCCACTTTGGTTCAGAGATAGGATTTACAGGACTACACAAATGGCTGCAAATCTTCGCAGATACATTTGAACCAGCGATCAGATTTCTTCGTGCGTTTGGAAGGAAATAAATGAGATCCATGGTGTCACGGCTCAACTAAATAAAGAAACAACATTGTAATATAAGATACTTACAGCATATATTCGGAATATGTGGCGCCCAAAGATAGATATTCCTCGGAGATACTTTCAAACAAGAAAAAGGAAAGCAACGTTATGAGTTTCTGAACACTGCTGAAATAATTGAATAATAATTGAAAGCCCATCCCTTGTATACAACAGCCAAAATTTAAAACATGATGAGCTGTAACTTCACAACTGTTTGAAAGCAGTTTTAAATATGATGTTCCATGTGGCTCAGAACGCTCAGGACAAAACTCACCAAAGTGAATATTAGAACCAACACTATCTGTGGAATGCTGATTTCCATGCAAGTCCCAGCTTGTGGAAAACCATAGCTGAAGAAAGCTAAACCTACAGCTGCAACAGTTGGGGCGACCACGATTGGGTTGATTAACCTATGACAGATTACAATGCAATTGCAAAGAATTAACACATTATTTTCTTAAATCTGAACTCAGGTTCATTACAACCCTATAAGTTCCATGAAAAAGATTATCAGAATATAGATTTGCAAAACAGAAAATTAACATAAAGACTTAATAATTAAGACATGAGATGATAAAAAACATCTCTCCTACAAGTAATTTTCAGCTCAGGTAAACTCAAGAAACATCTTCATACCTAAGAAGAAGGGACATCAAACCAGTAGATCCCAGGATACATTGGAATAATGAACCAACAATTATAGCTCCTTGGAGTTCCCTCATTATGTGCCTAAATTTCTGCAGTTGAAATAAGCAGAATCAAAATGGAAGCTAAGAATAACTTCATACCAGAAGAAGAGAAGCTAAAGTTAAATATAAATATGTGATTTGCAAACAACTGATTTACTTCATTCTGTTGACAGAAAGCTGCCAAAGCAGAAACTCTGTTGCAGGGCAACAAATCTGCAGATGCTAAAATGAAAAAGATACTTATACTGGCTTTTCGAACATATTTAAGTTTAAAAACCACAAAAAGTACTCTAGAAGTTTCTAAGTTGAACATTTGTTGCTGAAGAAATTTAAAAATGCAGATTTTACCTGGATTTAGATAATTTTAATTCTGAAACAGCCTAAAAGATAATTAGCCATTTGCTGTAGTGAACTTACGTGTTCTGTAAGGTTTCGAAATTCTTCAGCATTTATGATGACTAATGCTGGTGCTAGATATACAAACGAGCTCCCTTGAACTAAGGGCAATCGGGTACCAAAGAAGGAATGCACTATTGTTGTTATACCAGAGAGAAACAGCATTGTAGAAATCACATTAGCTGTGTCCTTCTGCCATCATCAATATAAAAGTGTACATAAGGATATGGAGAACTAGCGGACTACTATATTTTTTTTAGGTGCACTAAGCATTAAATGTCAAAAACACCATATGCTTACATCTGTTCCGCCCATGGCTGGTACCATGACTAATGGGATGAGCACAAGTGAGCCAGCTAATGATAAATAGTGCTGCAGACCATAGTAGATAAGAGATACTGCAGTTAAGATGCAAAGATGTAAGACAACAAAAGGTACTATTTTTTCAGAAATGCACGGACAACAGGATTAACCTAATCAATCTCACTATTTACAAGATAGTACAAGAATGCGCTTGCAAATAGGAAAGCAAACAACATGACGAATGACCAGAGATGTGCTGTCAAACTTAATTCTTCTCTCTCTCTCTTTTTTCTCCCCTCTTATATTCCAGCCATATAGGTGTTTGAACATCTAAGCACAGAAAGTCTGCTATCAATGTGCACTACTATGGAGCTCCATTGAGGATAACAATAATAGTATGATGCAATATATATATATATATATATATATATCCAACAAATGAAGTTGATTAGAAAGCAATATCCTACCATGGGACTAAGGTGTAATAATGGCTAAGATTTTAATTTCTACTTATTCCTTAAATTAGACTATTTCAGAACTAACCAATGGTCAAAATAGTCAAGCCAAGTGAGATACATTGAATGAAATTGAACTAACCAAAACCCGGATTTTCTCTGAGTCCACACTTCAATCCAGTTGGTCTCTGCCACCCTTCATCAACAGGTTCCTCCCCCTCTGGATACAGAGTGACTTTAACATCTCTTTCAGCTATATCATTATCCTCTTTCTTTTCCTCTGATACCGGAGCTACTGCAGCAATTCCATGTCCACTACTCTCTCTATTCACAATTCCATTAGCATTACCATTCCCTTTGAAACTAAGCTTCTTCTCATCATTAAATCCCAGAATTGGCTCATTCCCATTTCTCCTCCTCTGGTTTTCATCATTCTCATTCCTTGCTCCACCATGTGCAGGCACAGAAGCTGGCTCGATCTCATTGCCCCTGTTAGGCCTTGTTCGTCCCAGAATTGGATCGATCTCTATTTTTGGAGATGACCCTCCATTTTTCTGATCTAGACCCCTCTCCAAATCAAATCCAACACTATCATACTTCTCGCTGGCACTAGTCCCAGCTTCCGAAGAAAAATCCGAGACAAATCCAGTTCTCTTAGCCCAGGACCGCAAGTCTCTGGGATTGTGGTCGGCTCTAGCCGTAAAGGGCTGAACTTTTGCCGGCACAGGACCATTTCTTTTGCCACCCCTCAGATTCTGTCCTCTGTCTAAAGATTCTGAGCTCGACCCAGAATTCATTGAACCTTTCTTCTCCGAAAATGGCACTGACCCAGTATAATGGAAATAAGAAAGATGAAAATTTTCAACGAGCAGGAATCAAATGCTTAACATTACAGTAAGAAACAGAGCGAGTAGAAGCTAAGGTATGAAAATAGTGTGAGAGCAAGAAAGGAGATAATGTGACTTTGCGTAAGGATTGATAGTGAGTGTTATGAGTAAAGATAGAGCTTTTAAACATCTTTTATTGCCATTCTAGCTCAGTGCCGTTCTCAAGTTGCCATCACTTGGAGCTTTCAGGAGGTGACTCTAAAATTACCAAAACGTCCTTGTCGTGTGGCCGTTGGTGGGAGAGCTAGCTGGTGAATGAATCCTCAAATGGAAGATGCCAGGTAATTTTCAAACTTCACAGTGCTTTTTCTTTCTTTTTTTTTTTCTTTTTATTTTCAACTATCAAACAACTTCTTTCCAACTATGTAGCACCGACACCGGTACGGGGACACGGGGACACACGGATACGGATACGGCGACACGACATTTTCGAAAAAGATAGGACACCGACATGGGGGCATATGTGTAAATAATAAAAATATAGGGGTATATTTATAAATATTAAAAAAATATTCAA
>JANHAO010009968.1:0-18003 GCA_026873985.1 Saraca asoca
TCATCCCTGTGACTGCAAGTTTGGAAACCATGAAACTCAACACCAGAATCCTCCATTGTTGTCTCCAAACACAGCTTCTTGTTTTTTGTAATCTATTTTTATACTTAGCTTTAACAATAACAAAGAAACTAATAATTGAATATAGCGCTAGCATGGACTTAAAATACGGTTGCTCTCCTGTTGCAAAAATGGCAAACTGTTACGGAAATTTATAATCAATATGATACAAATTTAGTTTGAAATACGGTTGTGATATCTGTCACAATCAAAATATTACTATTATATTATGTAACGTGATTTGTAATTTAAATGTTCAGTTGCAAAATTTGTTAATAGAGTGTGTAATTTCTTATAATTTGTTTAGAAGGCAAAGAAGGGGAAAAAAATTTCTACTTTTTTTTTTAAGGAAGATAGCATCTTATTTTCTTTTCTTTTTCTTTCATTTTTTAGGGGTAGATACGAGGATCTCAATCATATTTTTATCATAATTTTAATTTATAATTATTATTATATGATGATTGACTTAATAATAATACATAAATAAAATATTATATTATAAAATAAAATTATAAAAAATTCTTGCTACAAAACATAATTTAAAATCATACTCCCTGCATGTCAAAAAGTAAGAAAGAAAGAGAAAAATATGAATAGAATATGAATATAGAGTAACTGATTAGTAAGCCTAAATTGAATAGTCTTAGTGGATTACGTAATTATACTGAATGGCTGCTTGCATCAGGAGTTGATTAATTGGCTGGTTAGGGGAGATTGTCAAATCTTTGAGGTCTCCTATGTTGGCCAATAGCAGATCGACATGTCACAAAAGATTTTCTTAAAACATCTCACATGATAAGTACATTAATTAAATTGATTAATTAGTATCATATTATAATATTTATTGCTCCAGAAAGAAGCCTTTCATGTGATGAAAAGTTGTATGGCGTTTCCTGATCCTGCAAGAAACCACCATTTGCCCATTTCCAAATCATGTGAGAAGAGAATCAATGCACACACTTGGATACCCAAATTTTCACAGATAGTGATACTCAGAGAAAGTAGGTGAAATTTTAAGTAAAATACTAATGGCAAAATATTCTTTCACAATACCTGACTCTCATATTCTTTACATGAAATGTGTTGTGGGTATTTCTGGAGCAAGGTAAAATAGGCTGACAAAGGTTCAATAGGGGACAAGTCCAATCAAGAAAAGATTAGGCCATCCAAAAATCAAGGTTGCTTATCAAAAGCACCAGATCACTTAGCACGAGTTCAGCTCGCCAAGCGAACGACCTCGAGCATTGGACATTAAAGTCCAATTAGTAGTTAGAGGCACATACTCCTAATCGACAGATCAACCTCCAAAACTGACAGATCAGCCACCAATAAACTGATAGTCATTTGCCTAGCATTTATTACCCTATACAACGAAAAAAATAGTTTTACAACTTATCAAATTATATTTGTAACCCCCTGTCTCTATATATAGAGGGGAAAATCCTTGTAAGGATAATGAAGAATACATGCAGAAACTCTACCAAAATAATGAGAGAACTTATGTATTGAAACTCTATTAAACTGAACAGAGAAACAATCACAAAAAGCAAATACAACCACTGTGAATGTAAGGATCAAACTAACTTTAGCCAAATCACTTTAAAAATCTTCAATGTTCACCTTCTTCTTCTTCCTCTTGTTGTTTTCTTGTATTTTCACACCTTTTATAGCAATTTGGGTTTCAAAACCTTTAGTTAACCGATTATTAAAATCGACTGTCAAAATTTTGACACTAAAAGGAGGGCCAGACTACTTTTTTGCTAACACACTGTCACTGCAATTGCAATGCTAGTTCAGGCTCATACCCAAGGGGTCCAAAAACAGGCTAGAGCTGCTGTAATCAGGAAAGTAGTCCGAGGGCCACAAGGAGAGGTGTTGCTCTGAAAAGAAAAGCTGGCTGGAGAAAGGCCTTAACGTGCAAACTTAACTCACACCACCAACTCGTGACCTGAATCTGAGGGTCACCGAGCTCAGAAGCATGATGGGAATTGACAGCCTGAGAGATCACATTACACCAAAAGCTCGAATGCAGGTCGTGATAGTACCAACGGTCGATAATATGAAACACAGGATTCAATGATGGAGGAGCTACTATAGAGATTGTAGAAACATCCCCTAGTTCGGGACAATTCAGATCGTTACGAGAAGAAGACCTCATTTTCCAAGGAAATTAAGATAGAGCCTCTTCCACACAGATTCAAAGTGCCTGCCATCCCACCATACGATGGGAGGAGTGATCCGTATGACGATTTGGATGCCTTCAACATCCAGATGGATCTATAAATGAGCAACCCATTGGTCAAATGTCACATCTTCCCAGCTACTCTTAGAGATGTATCCTGAGCATGGTTTAAAAGCCTCCCAACTCACAGCATCGACAGCTGATAAGAGTGCCAGAAAAGATTCATTAATCAATATAGAGCCCTTAGGAAGTAGCTCGTACCATCTTGCCACTTCACGACAATCTTTCAGCGGAGGGACAAATCATTGAAAGATTACATTATGAGATTCTAGTGTGAGGTTAACAACATAGAGAATCCCTCTTATGACAGCATCCTGATAATAATCTCAGCAAGGCTCCGCAAAGATGGAAAATTGTATGAAAGCATATATAAATCTCCGATGAGGGATTTGGGAGAATTTTATGAGTGAGCTGCCAATGAGGTTAGATGGTGTTGACACCTAAATCCGGTCAACTAATTGAGTTCAGCGTTATCCCTGACTGCAAGCTTGATACGATGGGAAAAAAAGTAAAAGAAAGATAGCAACAAAGAAGAAGAGATAACAGCTCCAAGAGTTTATCGTGGTTCATCTAAAGCCAGTTTGGCCCCTACTTCCACGCTGATATTTTATATCTTTTTGAAAGATTGATTTTACAGAATGTGTATATAACAATGGAGCCTTTTCGCAATGAACAGTGCTCGCCCTCTATGTCAGTAGAGTTTCGGCATGTATTTTCTTATATCTATACATGATGACCTCCTTCTCCTATTTATAGAAAGGGGGAAGGGTTACAAGTGTAATTTTATAAATTGTAAAATGATTACTTTTGTCACTCTAGACATTTAATGCTTGGCACCAAATAATTAATGCTGGGTAAATCATTATCGGATTTTCAGAGGACTGATGTGTAAATTTAGAGGCTAAGCTATCAACAAGGAATGGGTGCATCGGGTTGCTGACTGGGCTCCGTACAGGTTGCCATTGTAAGTGGATGAGCTAGGAACTGACCGAGATGATAGTTCCAACTGACTTTGCTACCTGCGTCTGATCACTCCCTCTAAGGGTCACGGGCTTCTCACTGAGGGGTTGGGGGATCCATCAATGAGATGTGTTCTTCCCCTTGAAGGAATGTGAGATGTCTCTGGCTCGCCCCTGATGATCCTTGGTTCTTGCTTAGAGACATCTGATTCTTGCTTAGGCTTCTACCGAGCCAACTGGGGCCCCAAACGGACCCTAATCGATCTAAAACAATCTTCCGGGAAATCCATATAACATAAGCCCCCCAACTCTCAGCTCATTTTATGGGCTGGGAGTTGAACACAAGTGATCAAAGTCTTTGTTCGGCATTTGCAAGATGATTTAGTCTAAAGTATTACTATTTCCATCTTTTCGAACTTTCATTCCCCACACTTCTTGTTATGTCTTTTCTTTCGTGTATTATCTCTGCCATCAATCGTGGCAGCCTTTGTTATTCATGGGCCATTCGATTTGGAGCAATTGAATGTCTCTTGGACCATTTGATGAACCTGGGCGAGTTTATAAAGGCTTGTGAGGTTTGTCTTTCTTGCAAAATTACTTGATGGATGCCTTGATCAAACACCCCGTCCCCTTGATGGCCTGGCTTTCGGAAAAGTCTCCTTGGGATGGGAATTGTTTGTTGTAGAGGTTTTGGGGACATGGATAATCTGTTACACATGACTTCCTCGCACAGCTTCTCTTCTTGGCTTCCGGGAGGCTTTGTATAGATCTTGGAATTAGTCGCTACTGGCAACATGATTCACATCTGTAAAATTACCATTGAACAATTGTTGTGTAAAGTATATAACAGGATAATTAGTCTTTGTCATAAGAAATTCAAGCCAATCAGCTTTAATTAATAAAATTTGATTTAAAGGATATGTGCCACATCGCCAATCGGTTATGCCAGCTCGCGTAAGAATTCTGCGTGTGATTAGCGCATTACTTAGACGCAAGGTCTTGAGCTCGTTCGTGCAAGAATTCTGTATAAGGCTAGCACATTACTTGAACGTGGCTCGCACAAGAATTCTATGTATGGTTAACATATTACTTGGACACGAGATCTTCATTTTTCCTTTAACTTACGCAAGAATTCTATGTGGCCAGCACATTACTTGGACGCAAGGTTGATCCGCACAAGAATTCTGCACGGGGCGAGCACATTACTTGGACATGGCTCGCGTAAGAATTCTATGTTTTATAACGCATTACTTGGAAGTGAGATATATGTTTAAGCCCCTGACCTGCATAAGAATTCTATGTCTTACAACCCATTACTTGGATGCGAGGTCGTTCTATGCAAGAATTCTATGAGGGGCGAGCACATTACTTAGACGTGGCTCACGCAAGAATTCTACATTTTATAACGCATTACTTGGATGCAAGATGTATGTTTAGCCCCCCAGCCTGTGCAAGAATTCTACGTCTTACAATGCATTACTTGGACGCGAAGTTGTTCCACGTAAAAATTCTGTGCAGGCAAGCACATTACTTGGACACAGCTTGCGCAAAAATTCTACATTTTATAACACATTACTTGCACGTGAGATGTATGTTTAGCCCCTTGACTTGCGCAAGAATTCTACATCTTACAACGCATTACTTGGACATAAGGTCATTCCACGCAAGAATTCTGTGCGGGGTGAGCACATTACTTGGACGTGGCTCGCACAAGAATTCTATGTTTTATAACGCATTACTTGGACGCGAGATGTATGTTTGGCCCCAATATTCCATGATGTGCAATTCCAATGAACCACTTCATTTTCTTGTTTGTCCTGCACGCGTGGCTTTTCGTTTCCCAACGGTGGCAGGCAATTATGGTTTTCAGCTTTTGGCGCACATACGCCGTACCTTCATTCATTGGCCGCTAATTCTTCTTAACCGTCGGATCAAGGGTAACTGTCACATCCTTTGATCTAATGGTAGGGTTATGCCCCCTTCTTTTAATCTGAGAGAGTCTTCCTTCTCCCTCTCACTTAGTCATTTGAAAAAAAAAAGGTTTTGGTCTTCTGGCATTCTCACCCCATCCATCTTTTCGACCGTTATCGTTATTCCTTTACTGCCAGATTTTGCCACATTCTTCTTGTTCCTGTAGCCATTTCCTGTTTCTTCCAGACTTCCTATCTCCAGCAATTATGGTACGTTCCCCTTAATTCTGCATCTTGCACATTGTTCTTCCTTTGTAGGAGATTAGGGCTTTGATATTGTCTGATTAGTTAGGAGATTGGTAATGTCGGGGAACAGAAGTGGTTCGAATGCCCAGTCTCAAATTAGAGTAAGGTAGTCTTGTCTCTGGCAGGTTCCAAAACTTCCCATGTGTATCTGGGTTTTTTGTCATCCTATTTCTCCTTTCGGAGCATATTTTCCATTTACCAGTGTCTAGATTCATCGGTACGACAGCATAGAGTGTGCATGGCCTGCAGAGTAGGGGGTCTATAGTAGAGTTTTAGTATAGTTCACTTTCGGCGAACTAATCAACCTTTTTATTTCTCTTAGTAGGTGGGAGCAGGTCATATGTGCCACTGCCACCTAATTAGGAGTGGGGAGGACAAATAGGATTCATCCCCGGACACAAGAAATGCCTGGCAAGCTTGCGTCGCGACCTCAAGCGAGAGGGAAGTCATTGCAAATCAGCCCCACACTTGAGAGAGCATCAGAGGATGACATCAGGCCAGCGCCTCGATCGCTATATGTTCAAGCATCACAAATCAACCGTGCGACTTCAGGATGTCACCTTGGTTGTTAAATCAAATCGCATTCCAAAGGGATATAGCATCATGGTTCCCGCTTCTGATGATCACGCCACTCATCCCCCTAGCAACTTCATAGCTGTCGGTGTCCCGTATCTCGTCACGGGGCTGAGATTCCCCATTCAGCCTTCTATTGTTGAATTTTTTAATAAGGTAAAGCTTTCCCCTTTCTAATTGACACCAAATTCCTATACCGCCCTAATTTCCTTGACCCTTATGCATAAGGTCAACGGCCTCCCCCCACCTTTGCCCGAACCCCTTTGCTACTTATACAACCTTAGGTGCACAAATTCAAAGGATGGGCTCTACTATCTTTCAGTGAGGTAGACGCCTCATAAGGAAACCCCCCTAGGGTATGTGAAGGGAAAATCCAATACGGGATAGTACAAGACCTGTTGGTTCTACGTTTCGTGCCCTTCGCTAAGATACCTCAAGAATTTTGACTTCATTCTCGTTCTGGGTAGGTGGGCTGGGTCTGAATAAACTCACTTATTTGTATATTTTCTGGTATTTGCTTTGGAATCTAGCATATTGTTCAGAATTCTAACCTTTTGTTTAATTTTGTAGACGGTACCAGCAGGCAGTCAGCTCTCAAGGCTGAGGAGTTAGACGTTCTTAATCAATTCACCTCATTGGTAGATATCCAAAACGATTATAAGTTTAACGAGGATGCTCTTCACTTTCATAAGCTTGCCTCACCATTAAATATGATCGTGACAATCAAAATAGGAATCCGCCAGCTGAGGGAAGTTCGGCCAGTGAATTTTGACAATTATGAGAAAATTACGGACTTGATTCTCCAAGTGCCTTCTCCAGACAGCGAGGGCGATGCTCCTTTAGGCCAAGCTATCATTTCACCCCATATTGTCATTCATCAGCCTTCAGCTCTTGATGCGGGGTCGATTCCCAAGGCTCCAGCTACTACAGAGGCCGAAGTAACCCCAACAGCTGTAGAACAGCCCGTCACTACTGTTGAAGCTTTGTTTCTGGATCCGACCTCCTCACCACGCTCTGAAGGGGTAGAAGTTCCCAGTGCTGCCAGTCCTCCCGGTTCTTTTGATCCTCTCCAAAAGAGGCAGAGGGTTACCCATGACCAAAAAGGGGGAGCCCTTCCGAATCCATCAGGAATTGACTTTACAAAACCACTAGCTGAGCCCGATTTCGAGATGGAGAGGTACGCTCAGACCCTTGTCAATAACTTCTTTGTAGTCATGGGCAATGGCGGTAAGGTCCCAACGATTGAGAACAAAGACCTCCCTCTCAAAAATATGGTAGAATTCACCGCCCGGCAGAGTCTTAAGGTATGTGCCTTTACTTGTCTTAAGCATCCATCTTATTGTTGAATCTGACATTATTGTCTGCTTTGGTAGAGCGTGTTGACACTGCTGAAGATCGCTTTCGAATGTGAAGGTCAGGATAAGGAAAGATCGACTCTTATGAATACGATGAAGGCTCGTTGAGCTGAGGTTCAGAAGCTTAGGGGAAAAGTGAGGGAATTGGAGGTGGCGCTGTCTCACAAGATGAAGCATCATGAAGACATAGAAATAAACTTAGGTCTCGCAACCAATGACCTCACCAAGGTGAGGATGGAACTCTACAATGCCCAGGTGCAGCTGTAACATCTGAATGGGGTAGCGAGCATTGCTAAAGAGAGAGCGAGAGTCATGGAGCAGCAGGCTAAAGCTTCCACTGGGGAGGTGGTGATGCTGAGAAAAGAGCTGCAGCTGGCTAATGAGAAGGCATCAAAGGTTGAGGTGGAAACACTTTCTCGTGTAGCAGAGACAGCCATAGAGACAAGAACTGTTATTCTCAAGTCGTTCCTTTACACGATATGGTAGAAGTATCCTGACCTGGACTACTCTTTCTTCAACCCTAGGCCATTGAGGGTGTCACTTGGTGGAAGGCTCGAGCTATGAGGAAGAATCTGAGTGCCAAAGCCCATGTCTCATCTATAGAGGTTGCGGTTCAGGGAGAGGGTGATTCCCAAGTCGTCGATGTTCCCCCTTCGCCTGATGCTTTAGATTTCCCAGCCTCTGGTTCATAACCCGACGAAAGCCCAACCCCCGAGCCCCTATCCCCATGGGATAGTGGTTATATAATTGGACTTTTTGATGTATTTGATATTTGTTATGGACCTTATAAATGACTTGTACAATTTTATGAAGAGGCTGAGCTCTTTCTGTCTCTATCGTGTTGGTACATGATTATCTGTGACTCTTTCCGCATTCAAACAATAGTGTAACATATACAATTTTTTTGCCTCACTCGGCATGTAACTTGTCACAAAATTTTTCAATCTCATTCAAAAAAAGGAAACTCAAAGAATTACATTCATATGTACAATGAATTAATTATGGAATACCATGGCACTTATTAGTAATAACGGCGGTGATGCTCGGCATTCCAGGTGTAGGGGAATTCTACTCCGCCCATGTCCGCCAGATGGTAGGCTCCACTACTTACGATCTTCTTGATGACATACGGACCTTTCTAGTTTGGTCCTAAGGTCCCTTCATTGGGTTTGCGACCTCCTAGGAGGATGAGATGTAAAATGAGGTCTCTGGGTTTGAACTTTCGAGCTCGCACTCTGTGGTTGTAATATCTCGCTACTTGTCGCTAATAGATTGCGGCCCTAAGCCTAGCTCTTTCTCTTGCTTCCTCCAGGAGATCTAGGTTTGTAGCTAGCAACTGGTCATTGTCTTCAGGATTAAAGGCGATTCTTCTTTGTGTAGCGACCTCAAGTTCTGCAAGGATCATTGCCTCACACCCGTATACCAAAGAAAAATGGGCTTCCCCCGTGGAGCTGTTAGGCATGGTCTATAGGTCCATAGTACTTATTACAATTCGTCCACCCATGCTCCCTTTCTAGCCTCTAACTTGGTTTTCAAGATCCTTTTGATGATTTTGTTAATGACTTCTACTTGCCCGTTGGCTTGCAGGTGGTCTATGACCGTGAAACTTTTGACGATCTTGAGGTCTTCGGAGGACTTGATAAACTATTCGCTGGTGAATTGGGTCCCATTATCAGTAACGATCTGCTGAGGGACCCCAAACCTGCAAATGATGTTATTCCAAACAAACTTCTCGATCTTGGAAGATGAGATCTCAACGAGTTCTTTTGCCTCTACCCACTTGGTAAAGTAGTCTACCGCTACTACCACATATTTACAGTTTTCGCATGCCTTAGGAAGTGGTCCAATCAAGTCCATCCCCTAAATTGCAAATTAACATGGACTTATCATCTGCTTTATATAGGCCAGTGGAGCTTGTGGCATTTTTTAGAATCTCTGACACTTGTCGCACCTTTTGACGAGGTTGATAGCATTTTGCTTCATCGTTAGCCAGTAGAATCCTTGTCGAAGGGCTTTTTGTGCCAAGGAGAGCCCCCAAGCATGATTTCTATAATGTCTCTAATGAATCTCTTCTAAGGCAGTATTGTAGTCTTCACCATCTATGCATATTAGAAGTGGGGTCATGAACCCCTTCTTATAGAGTGCATCACCATAAATGCAATATCTGGCAGCTCAAGCTCACAAGCGTCGCACTTCGAGTCTATCTTCTTATAGCTTCTTGTTTTGTAGGTAGTCTATGATCGAGTTCATCCAAGAGTTAGGTTTTCGGTGATTTCCATGACAACATCTCCTTATTCAATACTTAGGGATGGAAAGAGCTCTATCGGAACCTCCCCGACGAGGTCTGGGTCGTCGGTGGTAGACAAGCTAGCCAAAGCATTCATGTGTGTGTTTTGGGCTCGCAGGATCTAAGTGACTTCGAACTGTCGGAAGGAGCCTAACAATTCATGGACTTTCTAGAGATACATCATCATTTTCTCCCTCTATGCCTGGTATTCACTTCTTATTTGATAGATAATTAGCTGTGAATCACTGTAAATTTTTACTCTCTCAGCATGCACCTCTTTGGCCAATCGTAAACCCGTTAATAAGGCTTCATATACAACTTCATTATTTGTAACCTAAAAGCCGAACCTCAAGGCACTAAAGATCTTATGCCCCTCTGAACTGAAAAGAAACATTCCTACTTCGGCCCTCTGATCACAAGATGATCCATCAACGAACAGCTCCCATCATGGGGCCTCAGAGGCTTCTACCTCATTTTGCAAGGGGCCCGTGAATTTGACAATGAAATTGGCCAATGCTTAGCCCTTGATGGTTATTCTGAGCTTGTATTCAATATCAAATTGCGTGAGTTCAAACACCCATTTAAGTGATCATCTCAAGACGTCTGTCTTTTGTAGAACTTGTCTCATGGGGAACTGAGTGAGGACCCTGATGCTGTGGGCCTGGAAATAGGGCCGTAGCTTCCTTGAGGTAGTAACCAGGCAATAAACGAGTTTTTCCATGGGTGAATATCTTGTCTCTGTGTCTAGAGGTCTTTTGCTCATGTAGTAGATGGGGAGTTGAATCCCTTCTTCTTCTCGTGTGAGTGTCGCACTCAGTGCATGCTGAGATACGCCCAAATATACAATTAGTCTTTCACCCTCCTTTATTTTGGAAAGGAAAGGTGCCAACCCGAGATATGTCTTGAGCTCTTGGAATGCGACCTCACACTCGGGGGTTCATTTGAACCTCCTTGCCCTCTTGAGGATATCAAAGAAGGGGACACACTTATCCATCGATTTGGAGATGAACTTGCTGAGAGCAGTGACCTGGCCATTTGAACTTTTGGACATCTTTTGGTCCTGTAGGAGAACGTATATCAAGCAGTGCCCTAATCTTCTCTGGGTTTGCTTCAATCTTTTTGTTATTCACTATAAAATCAAGGAATTTGCGTAAGGCTACTTTAAATGCACATTTGTACAGATTAAGCTTCATTCGATACCTCCTCAGGGTCTCAGACATGTCGTCGAGGTTGCAGATATGATCGACAAGCTGTTTAGACTTCACTAGCATATCGTCCACATATACCTCCATAGTCTTGCCGATTTGTTCTTCAAACATCATGTTCACCAATCGTTGATAGGTTGCCCTTGCATTTTTTAGTCCAAAGGGCATGACTTTATAATAGTACAACCCTTGGTCGGTGATGAATGAGGTATATTCCTTGTCCTGTGCGGCCATCGAAATCTGGTTATACCCCGAGTAGGCATCCATGAAGCTGAGTAGTTCATGTCCGGTCATGGCATCCATGAGTTTATCTATCCTTGGTAAAGGGAAACTGTCCTCAGGGCGTGCCTTCTTGAGATCGGTGAAATCAATGCATGTTCTCCACTTCCTATTCTTCTTTTTGACGAGTACGAGGTTCGCCACCCAAGTAGGGTATCATACCTCGCGGATGAAATTATTTGCTAGGAGCTTGTCCACCTCTTCTTTAAGCACCTCGTATCATTCAGTGGTCATCGGTCTCCTCTTTTGGTAAATTGATTTAACCTAAGGGTCAATGTTCAGTTTGTGCGACATTACATTTGGGTCGATCCCCTCCATATCTTTGTGGTTCCAAATGAAGACATCAGTGTTTGCTCTAAGAAAACTTATCAGTTGTACCTTTATGTTAGGTGGCAGGCTTTTCCCTAACTTGAGGCATCTCTATTCATCTGCTTCGCTAACCCGTACATCTTCCAGTTCCTCGATTGGCCTAGTGGATCTTTCAGTGTCCACCTTATAGGGTCTAAGTTATCGCTGACCCCCTTCTCGCTTGTCACTTAGGGCTCTCCCCTAGACATAACGTTTACTTTCTTCCCTTGGACCCCGAGTTTGATTGCCTCTTCATATTAGTGCCCGACTACTTGTTACTCTTCGCGTACGTATCCAATTCCACCCGGGGTCAGAAACTTGACTGTCAATGTCCTGGTCAGTGTTACCATGTTGAAATCATTCATGGCAAGTCATCCCAACACTACATTGTAAGCAGAGGAACAATCTATAACCAAGAAGTCTGCCATGACGGTTGCTTAACTAATATAATCTCCCAAAATAAGTGGGAGCTTAATCTGCCCTACCAGAAGTACCTCGTCTCCAGTGAAGCCATAGAGGGGCTCAGGCGATAGGTCTAGTTGATCCTCGTTCACTTCCATTTGATCAACGCATCCTTTATACATCACATTTACAAAACTCCCGGTGTCCACCATGATCCTCCTTACGACAGCATTGCCAATTTTTGCCCAGATAATTATGGAATCGTTGTGGGGTTAATGGACCCCTTGCATGTCTTCATCCATGAAAGAAATGCTTTCAGGGGATATCCTGGCTTTCTTGGAAAGTCTCTGGTACTCCACATGACTCGTCAAGAGGACGCAGTCCACTGCTCGCACATAGCGATCGTGCGATCAGTTCGAGGTGCCATCTATATGAGGCCCACCATGTATGGTGAAAATGGTCCTCATGGATGGCACTTCCTCGTACTCTGGAGTCTGGCGGCGCTGCGGCGTAGGTTGATGAGGACATGGGGGTCATTGGCCTTGATATCTCACCACATAGTCTCTCAGGCGGCCCCTTTTTATGAGATCTTCAATGGCATCTTTTAATGCCCAATAGTCCAATATGTTGTGCCCGACCTCGCTGTGATAGGCACAAAACTTTTTACAGTTCCTCTTTTCGATGGGGGTCTTTATCAACCTAGGCCTGTCGAAATCTTCATTATCCCTTTCGATCGCATAAATTTTGTCTAGTGCATTCGATAGGATAGTGTAAGTATCATATCGACGTTAATACTGAGATTGTTCGCCCTGGGCTTTTTATGTATTTCGATCTCTGGAACCCCCCTTCCGGTTGTCCTTGCTATTTTCGCTTCCGTTCCATTTTCTACCCCAGTTGGAGGTGCCCACTTCCTCTTTCTTATTCGACTTCTTCGAGCCAAACGTTTATTCCCATCGAATCTCCTTGGCAGCTCATTCGTAAAATTCATCGAGGCTTTTGACAAGCGGCTTATATATGTCCTCATATAATTTCCCATCCTTCCAGAGTCAAACTGATATTGCCGTAAGGATGCTCTCGTCAGACAGATTGTCAACATTATTGACTTCTTGTCGAAACCTGGAGATGTAGTCCTTCAGAGGTTCGTCCTTTCATTGAAAGACCGTGGCCAAATGGTAGGAGGGGGCGAGCTGCCTTTTCAATGCTCTATACTGATTGAGGAACCTATTGTGACACTCCTCCCAGCTCCTTATGCTATAGGCTAGGAGACTTCTAAACCATGCCCGCTGTACCTCTCCAAGCGTTGCCAGAAAGACTCGACATTTCACCAGCAGGTTGGATGTTTACAAGTCCATCTAGATGTTAAAGGTGTCTAGGTGGTTGTAAGGGTTGCTATCCTCGTTATAGAGGGGAATGCTCGAAATTTTAAACTTACGGGGAAGTGGCTCCATCTTGATCTGATGAGAGAGTGGAGTCCTCTCTTCATGTGATTCTCGATTCCCCCGGGAGGTAGAATTCTTTTCCAATTACTCCATCCACTAGAGCAGTTCTTTGACCACAGGGTCTCAAGACTTAAGTTATTGGCTGGAGGTCTTTCTACTCCTCTCTTCTTGCTTGCCACGAGAATCTCGATCTGAACTTTTATGCTTCTTATCGCACCTATTATCGGACGAGTTACGATCGGTCTCTTGTTCACTGTTTGTTTCGTGCGAGCTCTCGCTCGAATTCGTCTTTCTCATCCTCTCGATTCTAATGGCTCTTAGGCCTTTGTTACGAGTTAGACAAGTGTAATGAGCTAGTTCGGCGATGCTTAACCCTGACCTGTTCTTCATATTGGGGTCTTGGCTGACGACATTCACCCCCGGGTGCGATCACTTCATCCTATCTTTATATGCCTTGGGTGCATATTTTAGCCAACGTTCTGACCATATCGGCCAGTTCCTTCATCATGTTTTCCAGTGCTTCTTGGCACTGATCAAGCACTTCTTGGCACTGTCGCCAAGCTTGAATCTCGCCAGCCTCATGGGTCATAGGTTGGTGTTGAGCAAAGGAAGTTACGCTAGTGTTGCCACGCGTCGTGGGGATGGTTGCATCCCGTTGTTGCATCTGACCTTCAGGTTGGCCAGTTGGGATTCCTGCACTCCTGGTATCCTTTCCTCTCACCATTGTGTTTGAAACAGTTTATCAGAGAGCGAAAATAAAGAATACACAGCGGGGGCCCTTATTCTAGCGCCAAAATATTGACACCTAAATCTGGTCAAATAATTGAGTTCAGCATTATCTCTGACTGCAAGCTTGATATGGTAGAAAAAAATTAAAAGAAAGATAGTGAGAAAGAAGAAGAGATAGCGGCTCCAAGAGCTTATCGTGGTTCGACTAAAGCCAGTTTAGCCCCTATGTCCATGCTGATATTTTATATCTCTTTGGGAAATTGATTTTACAAAATGTGAATACAACAATGGAGCCTTTTCTCAATGAACAATGCTTGCCCTCTATGTCAGCAGAGTTTCTACATGTATTTTCTTATATCTATACATGGTGACCTCCTTCTATTTCTAGAAAGGGGGAAGGGTTTTAAGCGTAATTTTATAAATTGTGAAATGATTACTTTCGCTGCTCTAGATATTTAATGCTTGGCATCGAATAATTAATGCTGGGCAAATTATTGTCAAATTTTTAGGGGGGTTGGTGTGTAAGTTTAGAGGCTGAGTTGTCAACAAGGAATAGGTGCATCGGGTTGCTGACTAGGCTCCGTACAGGTTGCCGTTGTAAGTGGATGAGCTGGGAACTGAGCAAGATGATAGTTCTGACTGACCTTGTTGCCTACGTCTGATCGCTGCCTCTGAGGGCCACGGGCTTCTCGCTGAGGGGTTGGGGGATCCATCAGTTAGATGTTTTCTTCCCCTTGAAGGAATGCAAGATGTCTCTTGCTCACCCCTAATGATCCTTGGTTCTCGCTCGGTGACATCCGATTCTTGCTTGGGCTTCTATCGGGCCAACTGGGCCCCCAAACGGACCTTAATCGATCTAAAACACTCTTCTGAGAAATCCATATAACAAATGGGAAGAAACCTGTGGTCCATAAAAGGTTAGACAGAGGAAAGAGATGAGTAGCTTCGCTCCCAACCAGAATAAAAGAGAGGGCAACAGTAGGAAAGGCAAAATAAGCCAAAGTGATGGTGCCGGCATCTAACCTATAAAGAAAGATAGGAGGGAGCAACCTCAACCTCAAGGTCATCATGAAAATTACAACATCCTGTCTAACACCCTAGAGAGGATATATGTGACTGAAAAGCATAAGGAGGATTTCAGGCAGCCCAGGCCCGTAAAGACCCCACATACGTTTAGGGATGCTAGCGGGTTTTGTGTCTATCATAATGAAATCATGCACGACATTTCTGAATGTAGGTTGTTCAAGGATGCTATCAAAGATCTAATTAGAAGAGGTCACTTGAGAGACTATATGGTGTGACCTATAGGACGGCAACCTCAACACTCCCAACAGTCAGCACGGTAGCCATCCCAGCAGGTCGAGCAGAAGCAGGTACCTTTGGTGAGGACCATTTTCACAATCAATGGTGGGCCATATATCGTAGGCACTTCTAAATGCATCACCTTCATAGATGACAATGCACGGGTTGTGAATCTGGAAGACTCACAAAGAAGGCTAGGACCACCTCTGAATGCATCACCTTCGTAGATGACAATGCATAAGGAATTAAGTCCCCCTACAATGACGTACTGGCCATCCAAGCTAAGATTGGCAATGCCGAGGTACGGAAAATCATGCTAGACACCGGCAACTCAGTGAATGTCATGTATAAGAAGTGTTACAAATAAATGAGATTGAGTGAGAACTTTTTGAAGCCCTCACCAGAGCCTCTTTTAAGTTTCATGGGGGATGCAATATTTCCAATAGGGCAAATGAAGCTCTCTATCACTTTAGGGGACGTGGAATGTCAAGCCACTACCCTGGCTGATTTCCTAATCATTGATTGTCCTTCAATATACATTGTAGTGCTGGGCAAACCTACAATGAACAACCTAGACATGGTCATGTCTACCACGATGCTGACTATGTGGTTCCTAACCCCCAATGGGATCGGGTGTGTGCGAGGTGAGCAACATACAACCCGACATTGCTATGAGGAAGTTGTTAAGATCGAGGAGAGAGAGACAAGGGTTGACGTGGTCTCTGATGGAGAACTTTGAGCTCCGAGTACAATGGGGGTCAATCATGACCTTGACTCCCACGACCTGGATACGAATAACAAGACTAGGCCCATAGAGGAGCTTAAGGATGTGCAAGTTAGTGAGGTAGATGTTAAAAGATGCCTCAAATTGAGAAAAAACTTGCCTCTCGATATGAAGACCCAGATGGTCAAATTCCTCAAGGTAAATCTGGATGTCTTTGCTTGGAATCATGAAGATATAGTGGGGATTGATCCCAAGGTCATGTCACATAAATTGAATATTGACCCTCACCATAAGCCAATTTGCCAGACAAGGAGGCCGTTGACTCTGAGTGTTCTAACGCTTTGAAGGAAGAGGTGGATAAACTTTTGGCCAATAAGTTTATCTAAGAAGCTCACTATCGAGCTTAGTTGGCTAATCCCGTATTGATGAAAAAGAAAAATGGGAAATGGAAAATGTACGTTGATTTCACCAACCTCAACAAAGCCTATCTAAAAGATAGCTTCCCTTTGTCGAGGATTGATCAGCTCATTGACACAATAGTCAGGCACCAGCTCCTCAGCTTTATAGATGCTTACCCAGGGTACAACCAAATTCCTATGGAGCCCCAGATAAGGAAACACCTCATTTATCACAAATCACGGGTTGTATTGCTATAAAGTGATGCCTTTTGGACTAAAGAATGCAAGAGTGACCTATCAATGACTGGTCAACATGATGTTCAAAGAATTGATTGGGAAGATCATTGAGGTTTATGTGGATGACATGCTTGTAAAATCTAAACAAGTCGTGGATCACATGAAAGACCTGGACGAAATGTTTCAAATTTTGAGAAAATACTAGATGAAACTGAATCCACCCAAGTGCACCTTTGGGGTGGCTTTGGGAAACTTCCTAGGGTTTATGGTCAACAGTAAAGGAATTGAAGTGAACCCTAAAAAGATTAAGGTACTCATTGACATGAGGTCCCCAATCGGGGTCAAGGATGTGTAGAATTTTATTAGTCGGGTCACAGCACTTAGCAGGTTTATTTCCAAAGTGATGAATAAATGCATACCATTTTTTGATGTTTTGCAAAAGGCCAAATGGTATGAATGGACTAAGGAGTGCAAAACTGCTTTCCAATATCTAAAAAAATATATGGGCCAAGCTCCATCGCTATCTAAATCGCAAGAAGGCGAGAGGTTCATTTTCTACCTAGGAGTATCCAACCACACTGTCAGTACAGCTCTAGTTTGGGAGGAAAATGAAGCTCAACTCCCAGTCTATTATGTAAGCAAAATGTTGCTAAATGCCGAAGTGAATTATTCGCCCATGGAGAAGCTCACCTACTGATGCGCAACTGTCGACACCGAATCAAATTAGAAATTTATAAAATCGGGTTACCTAACTACTTGTAGTATATGGCAACACTGGGTCAAACCCAAAGATCATTTATGGATATTATCAACCAGATTAGGAGATGTAAATAGGGGGGTTGGCAGAAAATTACACTAGCAAAAACTACACTAACATGCGACTATATGTAGAAATGAAAATGTAAATAGATAAACTAACCAGCCAAGGGAATCAACTTGAGATTAATGCATACTTGATCACTAAATGTTCATCCAATTGTTGAAAATCAAAATAAGAAGCCTTGAAATGATTAATGAATCCATCCTAAGCAGTCAAGATTCAGCCAAGCAAACAACACGTCAAAAGATCAATGCATTGGCTAGTTTTCCTATACTCTTCCTAATATTGATCATTAAGCAATAATCATATAATATCTAAATCAAATGAAGCCATTAAACTCATATACTCATTGCAAAATAGAGAGGAAAAAGGAAAGAAATGGCTAACAAATGGAATCCAGAATGAAGGAACAAAACCTCAACATTAATCTT
>JANHAO010009969.1:0-17994 GCA_026873985.1 Saraca asoca
TGGGCCTAGGTCTTTTCTCACTAAAACCCTAGAGTTATAAAGATAACATAAAAGGGGATTAGTGAGGCATCATATACACAACAAAAGGAGGTAGCCAAATTTAACAAAATGAAAATAGTTTTCTTTGCGTTCAGAAACCATTGAGAGATCTTAAAATTGGAGAGAAACATTTCCTAGTAGAGGCGTGTTGTGTGAGGTAGTTCCATTCACATAAATGAAGTTTTGTTTTGCTCGTGTGTGGATACCGTAGAGATACGAATATGCAATTCTGTGTTTGTGATTCTGCATCAACCATACCTTTGTTGTTTGTGATTCTGGATCATCCCGAAACATTGCATCAAGCCGCAACATCATAGGAGACAAAGGATTCACCAACTGTGTTGTAGTTTTTTGGATCAAACCGCAACACCATAAGGAGTCATGACCTGTGTTGCTGCATTCTGCAATAAACGCAATGCATAAGGTAACATTTTGGACTAATTGGTTTATATTCTACACATGGATCCTTGGCTGGGTTTCAAAATTTTAAATAAATTTTGTTGTGCTTGCTGCTTGAAACCCAACACAAAATAAAGAAGAAAAGCCAAAATTTGGGATGGCCCCAAGACAAAATGGTGAGGACCATATCAAATTACAAAATAAAGAAGTGGCCTTTCAATAGTAATAGAGCAAAAGATTCTTTGAATACTTGATTTATGCAACCTGATCTTTAGTATGAACCTTGGCAAGGGTAGCTGTACTAAATTGTGCAGATTTGTGCACCATGTTTACAACCCTCAGAGAAATTCCTTGGCCTTCAGAAGTGCTCCCTTGAGATGTTTATATTGGGTATGACTTTTGAGCTTCCTCTCTAACCTTTTGCAACCATGGAAGAAATCAAATTTGCATAACTAGTAGCAGATTCTATCAAGGCCACTCAAACATTTCATAAAACATAAGCTTATCCACTTCTCCCTCTAAGCCTTATACTAGGCCAGAGCCTTCTCTTGTGTAATGGTACAAGCAGTAACTTCCTTAGCTCATGAATTTTGACCTTGTTTTTGGAATTCTTGGTCTAAGCTGGGTAGATGCTACAATTGGCTGAGAAGTGCTAGCCTACAAAATGATTCAAAATAGGGTCTGTTATAGGTGTATTTTGGTACATGAGAAAATGGGCTAACAAAGTCCCAAGTGGGGATGAGGTCTAGATAAGAGAAGTCCAGCTTGTATAGCCAACGATCTGCTCCATGTGAGCTCGCTTCACAAGCTTGTCATTATGCTGTGAAGATTCGCAGCAACCTTGAGCCAAAAATAGCTCATGAGATACAATCCATTGCCCAGCCAAAAGGCTCATTGAGATGGGGCACCAGACTAACTCGTGTCAGCTATTTGGCCTAACAGACCAACAAGGGTCCCACCCACAGAAAGTAACCTACAGAAGCTGATTTGCAGAAGTTCATTTTGTCTTGTACATTTAATGTTTAATGTAATAGAATTACAACTTGTAAAATTATGTTTGTAACCTTCTACCTTCTATAAATAGGAGGAGGAGGATCCTTGTAGAACAAGTTAAGATAGATATACTAAAACTCTATAGAATCTTCTCCAAAGCAATAGCATTATCGTGGACATAGGGATCGGTACTACTTAATTTTGGCTAAACCACATTACACATCTTTTTATTCTTGTCTGGCTTTGCATACTTCTTCTCGATTTTCTGTCCTTGTTTCATACTTGCTCAACTGGAGTGCAATTTAAGTCCAAAAGAACTTTTCTAGTTGGCTGAATTTAGGCAAAACCAAAATCCACTGTCAACAGGGTCATTATTTTCTTTTTTTCATATTTGTAAATTAGTGAATACTTTATTACTTACCCTCTTTTGTTTTCTTTTTGGTTAGGTAAATGCTGCAGTTGGCTAAGAAGTGATGGCTTGCAAAAGAATTCAAAATAGGGCCATTGTTTTCTTTTTTTCATATATGTAAATTAGTGAATACTCTATTACTTACCCTCTTTTGTTTTCTTTTTAGTTAGATAGGAAGTTGGTTAGATGTTGCAATTGATTGAGAATTGTTGGCCTACAAAAGAATTCAAAATGGAGTTATTATTTTCTTTTCTTCAAATATGTAAATTAGTGAATACTCTATTACTTAATCTCTTTTATTTTCTTTTTGGCTGGATAGCAGCTCTTTGGCATCCTCTGCTATTATGTCCTAACTCCTTGTAGTTATTACACTTCACTATGGCTACCCTTTTAGCTGTTGTTGATGGTGAAGCCTCATCATCTCTTCTAAATATTCTCTTTCTAGGACTCCTTGGTAGTCTTGCAAATGTTGGTGGAGCCACATCTGCCTTTTTCAAGGTTGCTAGATCAAGTATACTATATTTGAGTAAGCTTTAAAATACATAGAATTACTATCATACTTATCATAATAATCTTGAATTTTTAAGTGGTTTAATCTGATGCAAGCTATAGCATGCTTGCATAGCAATCCTTTTATAGCCTAGGCATTACACTAACATGTCCTCTCATTTAGATTGACTATAAATCTAATGAATCCATCCTTTACCTCAAACTAATCCCTACCAATAGTAATCACCTTGCAATAGCCACTATCACTCAAAATTATGTTAAGCTATTTCACAATCTTAGGTCCTACCTGATGCTCCCAAATACAACCTATAAAATATTTTCTATAAAAGCTATTCATGATTTTAGATCTAATACCATCCAATAAACTAAGTATAGGCTTATCTCTTAACTTTAGGATCCATTTATTAAGCTTTCACAAACATTATTGGTGATGTGATAGCTCTTAGCTCTAAGATCAAATGCATCTCTGCTCTATCTCTCATTTGGTATATCCATTAGACAATCATGTGCTCCATCACTTAACATAAACATCTAGCCCATGGCCTTACAAAACAAGAATTGATTCAAGGCTATCACTGCCATCCAAAAGTAGTCTCTCAGCACTAACAAAGAATGTTTAGCTTTAAAATTGTTTAGTAGATATGTAGAACAATGTCTATGGATTGAAGTAAGAAACACATAATTGACTCTATCTGGCAAGCCCTGCAAAAGTAAGAAAAATTAGTTTGTAATTTCTTTAAATTCTATATTAAAGATAAGAGTCAAGTAGTAATTACCCTTTACCGACCACTCATAAAAGCAAATGGCTTGTTCTCTCTTCCAGGTTCTATGGCTTCATGAAAGCAGTGGAGAAAAAATTGTCATGATTCCTTTGTCCCTTTTTTTGCTGTCATGTATGCAATTGGGAATAAACTATTATTGCCATCCAAAGACATTACAAGCACTCCACTAAAAGGTCCCTTGAGATGGCAACCATCTATCCCTAAAAAAGGCCTATAAGCTTCCAAGAATCTTTCCTTGTAAGCTTGTAGACATACAAAGAACCTCCTAAAAGTAGAGTTAGGATTCAAAGTTGTCCTCATCTTGTATCTCATCTTGACAACACTTTTCGGATTTCTTTCTCTAAGAAGCCTTGCATAACCCGACAATATCTTATAGGAGTTGGTATGTTTCCCTCCAACCTTTTCTAATGCCTTTCTCCTAGCTCTGTATAGCTACATGGGATGTGGTTGAATGCCATATCTATTATTAAGTTAGTTGTACATAGGGTCATTGCTTATGTATAGGTCCATCCTCAATGACTCCTTAAGTTTCCCAATCATCCATGTAGAATATGTATTTGTTTCCTTTGAATTTTTCTAATAAGTATGCTTTCCATGGTATATTTTGATCATATATGTTCTACTATTTGGTACTGGGCAAGTATGAACTCTCCATGGACAACCTTTTGTAGCACATATAACCATGACCCTTGACTTTTCATTCTTTTTCCTAATTATGTCAAAGCCCTCTTGAAAAATGTAATTTTTCAATATTTGCCTAAATACATTAACATCAACAAAAACTTGATTCCTTGCTAGTTGCACCTTCCCATTATCACCATACTAAAATTGGTTTCCTTTGAAATTTTTGTTCAAATCAATTTCTTCACCTTCCTCTTCATCACTACTACTAGTTGAGTTGTACACATCACCTACATCAACCTCAAGGTCAAGTTCAGAAATGTTAGCATTTTCCTCAACAAAGTCTTCATCTCCTTCATCGCTGTCATCTTGTTCTAATTTGCTAACAACTCCCCCATCTTCTTCCTTACTATAATCCATATCATCCTCATCACTTGAAGTAAATAGCATTTCATTTTCATCAGCCCAGTCATCGTATGACTCTTGACCATCATTGCTTAATAGGGGATTTTCAAGTTTTGGTTAGGCTAGGGAATGCTTGTTTGGAGAGTTTTCTAGTTAGGTTTAGGAATGTCTGTTTAGAGACTTTTGAGGTTGGGCTTGGGAATATGTACTCTATGGGTTTTCAAGTTAGGCTTGCGAATGTCTGTTTAGAGAGTTTTCAACTTGGCCTTGGTTTCTATGTTGTTGTTTTTTAGGTTAGGCTTGGGTTTGTGAGTGGAGATGGTTTTCAGTTGGATATTGGGGCTATGTCTTAGGTTCAGGGTCAATATCATACACTTCTACATGACTAGGTGTTTATGAATTAGGTTGCAATTTAGGGGCCTTTCTTGTGACAATGCATTTAACATTTGAATATTAACACCCTCCAAATATATTTTTACTTGTCCTTTATACATATCAAACATCTTTAATATATCATTGTCGATTTTCACTTCTAAATACTGGTTTATGGGAGGAATCTTACACCTAACATTAAAGATACAAATTACATTGGCAGGAATATCCCTAATGGCCTGGTCATATATATATATTTGAAACTAACTGTATGTAGTTATATTTGTCAAGGTCTATGTGGTCCACAATGTATTGCTTGTCACTGTGCCTGATGTAGAATGTATGCATAAAATCCATCTTCTGCAAAATAGAAAAAATTTCTAATGAATAAAACTAATGCAATACCAAAAACCCTATTTTAGTGTCAATGCATATAGTCCAAAAATTATTCAAGTGAAAATTTTCAATCCAAGTGAATAAAACTAATGCAGTTCCAGTATCTTGTTTTCATTTAAAAATGATTCAAGTGTGAATGCAAAATACTAAAAATCAAATAACAAGTGAGAATTTTTCAGTCCAAGTGATAATGTAGTCCAACTATCCTATTTTAGTGTGAACACAAAATACTGAAAATCAAATAACAAGTATAAATTTTTAGTCCAGGTGATAATGTAGTCCAATTACCGTAAAGCTAAATGATAATGTAGTCTAAGTGATAATGTAGTCCAACTACCTTGTTTTAGTGTGAATACAAAATATTGAAAATCAAATAGCAAGTGTAAATTTTTCAGTCTAAGTGATAATGCAATCCAATTACCATAAAACTACATGGTAATGCAGTCTAAGTGATAATACTAAAAATCATTCCAGCAAAACTAATACTGAAAACCCCATATTTTAGTGCTAAATAACTAATTTAATCAATATTTGAAACCCCCTAAACTATAAAACTGCCCATTGCCAGATTCAAATCAATGAAATAGCAACAAAAATAGAAACCTATAAAAGTCAACCCAGTTCCTTTCAACTAAACCTAAAGCAAATGTTGAAATGCATGATGAGAGAGCAAAGAAACTGACCTTGAACACTTAGTTCATGAACTTGGCTATGTTTTCTCAAAGAATTTTACTATAACCTAAGCTAGGTTTTGCAGAATGAAATGTCTTTGTTCAACAATGATTATAATTAGAGGTATTTCAGCCATTTCATAAATCTTTTGTAAACAAAATAAAAATATTAGGTATTACAAAATAAAAAATTAAATATTCCTAACATCGGGCCATTTATTAGATTAAGGTGTAGGATTTCAAATAGCAAGAGAGGTCCACGTAATTTTAATAAAGTTTAAGGGAGGGCAATGTATTTTATTCAATTAATAATGAATTTAATAATATATTACCATTACCTATAAGGCAATCTATTGAGTTGAAATGATCTTGCAAATTTATCGTACATGCAGATATATCTTATAAAGGATGGCAATTCAACTTCACACCAGCTAAGCATGTTGAAGTTGATGAATTTTCCAATGAGCTAGAATATTTATTTTGTTTTCTAATGTGTGAATTTATTGATGCTTTTGACATCATGTTCATATCACCATTATTGCTACTTCCTGGGGTACTGGAATGGCTATATGTTTGATCCTCTACATGAGTGAGATGATACATTGCAAATTAGAAATTTAGTTAACATATAACAAATGGTCTTTAATTAATTGTTCAAGGAAAAAAATTTCAAAATTGCTATAATTAGTGATTTTAGTAATTTATAGGATACTATGGGAAGACTTTGAAATAATGTATTGCAAATGACTTAATTGCTAAATTAATATATTAAATGTGAAGCAATTAGTACAAAAAAAATAATTGTAGACTGGCCTTGTACATTTTGGAGTGCTACCATTGTGTCATGGACCAATAGCTCTCTAATCAAAATTGTTCAGCACATGCTTGTCATTTTTAGCCAATATGCAAGCCTTCCAACATAATCAAGCCACACTTTGATAGATAAATAGGGCATTGTGGAATATGCATAACATGTCCAAAGGCAACATAAGCAAGTAAATCAAAGTAATTGAATATTTGAGCCACAACAACACCCCACATAAGTAAGTTTAAGTGCACAGTGAGCAAAGGACAATTGAATAGAGAGAGGGACAACTCATATTTATCGATATATGCCTCATTTTATAGTTTAGACTATGTAAAGGAGGCTTCAAGCTAACATACTCCTTAGACCCTTACACTAAGTGCCAACGAGCCCCAAACAAGCACTTGACAAGGCCCCAATGTGCCGCTGATGAGCTCTCGAAAGATGCCAACACCTCACCCCTAAAGAGCTTTTTAAGCTAAAGGCCAAATAGCAAGAGTAGACATACTTTTCATGAGTTAATATAATGCTTTTTCTCATACCTTTGGTTGGAGTTTCTGTGCCATCTCATATAGATGCAAAGTTAAAAATGCAAGGAAAGCAACCATGTGTTTTTCTACTCATACTGGACAAGTGAATCATGCCAAAATTATAGAAATACATTGAAACAAGGAAAATTGGAAAAATAGAACATAAGTTTGATCACTTCCAAATTTAAACCACAAGACTTCCACATTATGCTTACTTTTTTTTTCAAGAAGTTTCATGTCATACCAAGCATGTTTGCCCCTTAAATCATTCACAAGGTCAACTTGTGACATTTGGCATTAGAGCCTAGTTGCTAGAAAGCAAATTGAGTAACCATACGGACTTGGCTTTACACCAAGTGCCCAAGTTCCTGACAAGCACTCAAAGGATCATACAGGGAGAATGGGTAGGCAAGAAGATGTTGTAGGCAAGGTGGATTGGCATGAGAGTCGAGTAATGGAAAAAATGTCATGGATTGGTAACTCTCTAGTCAAAACTATGCAACCCATGCTTGTCACTCTTGGCCAACATGCTAGCCTTCTAATAGACTCTAGCCATACTTGGATAGATAGATGAGGCATTGTGAAATATACACAACATGTCGAAAGGTAACATAAACCTATCAACTGAAGCAACTAAACAATCGAGCCATAAGAATGCCTACATAAGTAGCCTCTAATGAGTAATGGGCAAAAGACAATTGAATAGGGAAAGAGACAACTTCTTTTTATTAATATATGCCTTATTACATAGTTTAGAGTGTGTAATAGAGGTTTCAAGCCAACACACTCCTTAAACCCCTAGACTAAGTGCTAATGAGCCCCAAACGAGCACCTAACAAAGCCCCAATGTGCCCCCAACAAGGTGTTGACACTTCCCCCCTAAAGAACATTTTAAGCCAAAGGCCAAATGACAAGAGTTGACATACTTTTTGTGAGTTAATATAATGCCTTTTCTCATAAGTTTGGATGGAGTTTTTACACTATCTTATAGGAATGCAAAGCTAAAAAAATGCAAAGAATGCAACCATGTGCTTTTATACTCACAGTAGACAAGTGAATCATTCTAAAATTATAAAAATACCCTTGAAACAAGGAAAAATCAGAAAAATAGTATACAAGTTGGATCACTCCCAAATATGAGTTATACAACCTTCACATTATGTTTGATTTTTCCATAAAGTTTCATTTAAAATCAAGCACATTTACCTCCTCAAATCATTTGTAAGGCTGACTTGTGACATTCTTCTCCACTTAAGAATTGCCAATATCCTTATTAACGTCCCAATCTGACACAACTCATATGAAGGTTTTTAGCCTATTTCCTTCAAGCTACTCCTTTTAACTCTTCATGAGGATCTTCAACCTACTCCTTTGAGCTACTTCCTCTGCCACTATTAACTTATCTATTTAAGCTAATGCCACTTGAGGACTTCAAAAAAGATAACACCTTTAACATGGTACAACATCAAAACAATCTTTAATCAACTATTCATCAGTTCCTCTCTCAACTTCCTTAAAGCTTGACTCATTAAGTTAGCTCCATCAAAAATTTTGTTGCCTGTATAAGCTTTAGTGAGCTTCCTTTAAAACTCAAAAATTTTGCTGCCTCCATACATTTTAGTAAGATTCCTCCAAAACTCGAGAATTTTGCAGCCTACATAGACTTTAGTGAGCTTTCTATGAAACTCAAAAATTTTGCTGCCTTTGTAACTTGAATGCTCATTACCTCCACAGCTTGGATGTGTTACCTTTGTAACTCTGGGTTTGCTACCTTTGTAGCTTATGCATATGCATGGTGATTGGGACTCTATTACTAGAGAAGCCTTACATTGAATGCCCTATTACATCGATACTAGACACAAAACTAATCCCTTGGTTCCAAGTTTGCTTGCATTAGGTTTAACAATCCTTCATACTTTGCTACGCCCTTCAGTTGGATCTTTTATCCCTTTCAAAATTGATACCCTTTAGCATCTCAGCAATCATAGCTTTTTCAGAGTTAATGCTTTCTAGCATCATGGTCTTCATGACCTCTTCTAAGATTTGCACTTTCTTGTGCTAACATTTTAGAGTTGATACACTTTTGTATCATGGCTCTCATAGCCATTCTTATGAAGATTAGTGCCCTCTAGCACTTTTCGCATAACATTCTTTACCACCATAACCTACATTGAGCAAATCATCTAATGGCTCTCCCACTTTTGCTCAGAAAGGTTGAGCATAAAATAGTTTGTCACTCTAGCTCGAGCACCACATGCTTGTGCATTAGTAATTGTGAGCTCTAGGGTCACTGCCGCAAAGTCCTTCTCATGACTATGATATGCTAGCTCCGTATCATCTCGAATGATCCCTCTAGATTGCCTTAATTCAAATATGATCATGCCCTCTAACATAGTCTTGGATTCCTGCCACCCTATTCACCCACTTGATGCATCTCTCTAGATGTTTCAACCTTCTGGTTGTGGTAGGGCCATGCACTCTTGCAAAATTAGGGTTTTGCCCTTTGGCTCCACCGAATATAAACTTGTCTTTTCAAACTGGCCAAGCTCTCTGGCAAGACCAAGGCTTCTCCCATGGTTGCTCTTATTGGATAGGCCATTAATTCTTACATCCCTTTAGATGGTTTTCATTCCCTTAAATGCTACTATGAATGAATGTATAACCAACGTCCCCGTTGTACAGCAAGCCCATCGACTTCTGCACATGCTTGCATCCAATGCACCAATAACCATTCCCTCAATTGCAATATTCTCACACTTTTGTCCAATATTCACTCCAACCTCTTACTACCCTCATGGCCAAGTCTTTGACAACATCTCTTCATGAGTTTAAGGAATTTTCGCTTCTTTTACAACCCTTATAAGCTTGGACAAGCCGAATCTCACTCGACTCTTAAACCTATCTACCCTGCCTACCATGTCTTCTTACCTACCCATCCTCCCTACATGCTACTCTGAGTGCTTGGTGAGAATTTAGGCACTTATAAGACTATCACTTGGTGTGAAGCCAAGTTTGTGTGGCCACCTAATCTGCTCTCCAGCAACTGGGCTTTGGTACCAAATGTCATAAGCCAGTAACTCTCTATCTGAAACCATGCGATGCATACTTGCCACTCTTGGCCAACATACTAGGCTTCCAACATACCCAAGCCACACTTAGATAGATAGACAAGGCACTGTGGAATATGCATAACATGTCTAAAGGCAACATAAGCCTATAAACTGAAGCAACCGAGCCACAAGAATACCCCATATAAGTAGCCTCTAATGCACAACAAGCAATAAACAATCGAATAAGGAAAGGAACAATTCATTTTTATTAATATATGCCTTATTACATAGTTTAAAGTATGTAGGGATCCTTAGACCTCTAGACTAAGTGCCACCAAGTCTTAAATGAGCACCCGATAAGGCCCCAATGTGCTCTTGACAAGGTGTTGACATTTCCCTTGAAAGAGTATTTGGTAACAAAGGCTAAATGGCAATAGTATATATACTTTTTGTGAGTTAACATAAGATCTTTTCTCATAACTTTGAATAAAATTTTTGCACCATTTTATATGGATGCAAGGCTAAAAATACCAAAAATACAACCATGTGCTTTTCCACAAGTAGTGGACAAGCGAACCATAACAAAATTATAAAAATACCCCTAAAATAGGGAAAATTTGGAAAAATATTATACAAGTTATATTACTCTCAAATTTGAGTCACAGGACCTCATTATACTTGATTTTTTTACAAAGTTTCGTATCAAATCAAGTATATTTATTCCCTCAAATCGTTTGAAAGACCAACTTGTGACACATTATCGTGTTATTATCTCCATAAATAACTTGGCTTATACAAAATAGGGAGCCTAAGAAAAAGATTTAATTCTCTTGAACTCAAGCTATACATGATCTAATAAAAATTAAATTTTGATTGACCAACGTGAGTATAATGGCCTTTGATATTGATATCTCGAGATGATGCCTTGAAGTCTTACATATTTGACAACGCTTATACCGTGCCTCTTTTGTGGAAATGGGATTGTTCATATCGTTTGGAAAATGCATTGTCAATGTACGAAGAATAATCAAGTTTCAATCTGAAGAGAATATTAGACCAAGAAACGTGTGTCAATTGTTCGCTAATACTATGATCAAATAAGTTGGGGATACTATGAATTATTTAAGAGTTTCAATAAAATAAATGACAAAATGAACACAATATCATTATCACAAAATAAAGATTGAGCTACATTAAACAATAATTTGAAGTTGTCCATAATTTTTTAACAACAATATTTATGGGCTCACATACATTTCTAAGCAATTTTTAGAACTTAATTGAATAGTGCATAGATATTTAAAGTTCAGTACATAGAACAATAACTGGAAAATTACTATAAACAAATAATCATTTTTGCTAAAAAGAGGAGTGACTTAATTTTCTAGATAATTATTTCAATAATATAGTACATAATCATTTAGAAAAAAGTAATTAATTCATAAAAGCATGAATAGAACGAACAAACACACAAAGAAAGTTATTAATGCGTGAAAGACAGATACAGTTTCTTGTGAAAATAATTTCACTTGTGTTGACGATGAAATTTGGTTGGTATGGGAGACTCGAACTTCAGCTAATGGGAGGAGTTCTGGGACCCAATACTGCCTTTGAAGTGTAGAAGAGATAGGACTGATAGGAAGAAGAGAGAGAGAGAGAGACAACACATTTAACGTAGTTCGGCCAAATCTGGGCGATACCAGACCCTACGTCCGCGACGGAAGTTTTATTAATGTAGAGTAATTTACAGAGTTTCTGCTTACAAGATTGTCTCCCCTCTTTCTAACAATGTCATCCTATTTATAGAGGAAGGAGGAGGTTACATTCATTTAATTATTTGGCTACAGTTGAGTTACATCAAATAATAAATGAGAAAAGACAGCAAAAAGGGCTACAATTTGATTGTTGCAAAAAGTAGGCTGCTGAGCGGTCCCCCTAGGCTGACAGTGGACTTACGTCGGCTGCTTGATGTTCCAAACAGGGAAGTATATGCGTGAAGGCGTCGCGGGTTCTGTTGTAGTGAGCTAAGTATCGCTGTAGCAAGAAGGTGATCTTGAGCGAAGCTGCTGGTTGCTTTGAAGATCTGGTCTTGTAATTTCTTTACCGGTCCATCCCTCGTGGGGGAGGTTATTTCACGGGATGTGTCCGAATCTCCTCGCAGCGTCGTTGTGATGCAACGAGCAAGACAATGCTCGACGCTTGGGATTACTTTGCCGTTATCACTCTCTGTCTTCGTCGTGCTCAAGGACTCATCCTTGTGAGGCCAACTTTTGCTATACAACATAAGCCCCTAACTCTTGGTTTGCTTTGCAGATCGGGAGTTACGTGTTTTCAAGGCTTGATTCGTATCTTCAGTCAATGTCCTTCTTTGACCGAAGTGTTATGTCAGATGTCTTTTCGTTCTGCTTTAGGCCATACTTTCTCCTGTTTGCTATTTTTGACCATTGGCGTGGCATTACCTCTAGTTTCGGGCCGTTAGATGAAGATCAGATTAGATTCTTTCTGGATTCTTCAAAGGGCTGAGCGGGTCTATTTATAATCTTGGGGCATTCTTTCTTTCGTCCCAGAGAAACTCAATGGAGGAGACTGAAAAGCCCCCTACGCTTTGGTGTCTTGGCTTCCGATGAAGCTTAGTGAGACGTGGATGGCTTGTTACAGGGTGGCGGGAGACGTGGATAGCCCGTTGCACGTGGCTCTAGCGCAGGATCTACCTGGCGGGTTCCTATGGGGTTCTCACAGTGTCTTCTGGCCACCTCCTCCGGCCATTGCATGTGGTGCCGCTACCTGGCCAGCCAGCTTTTATGACTTTTTAAATTGCTGTGTGTGGCTCAGGAGGTCATGCCAGAGGAATAAGCAGGAGGAAATATGGGGTTGTTGCTCTTTTACGAGCCCGACGACTGGTAGCTGGCCTTTTTGGCTACTTTTTGCAGGAATTATAGTGCCAGGTTTTCAGTCTTTTTCCCCTGATGTACCATTGCCTTGCTTGTTGAGGCCTTTATGTGGGATGAGTTCTTCTCCTTTTCAGAAATTGTAATGAATGCTTCATGCATTGTTGTATGTAAACTCATGATAATTTAATGAGAATTTCTTCTTTCAGCCAGTCGGCTATACTTCCATCATTTTTTTGACTGCTCGACTTAATGCGAAAGAGAGAGATCGTGAGTGAATTGCACCTGAGAGATCTCGTTTAAGAATGTAGAAAGTATGTCTACATAAAATTTATGGGAATTGATTGCATGCAAGCCGTGAGAAACTCATTTGCATGAGAGCTACAGGTAATCATGATGATTTCATTTCAACAATGGTGAGGTAAAAATCGTTCGCTGAGTTTCTGGTCGTGGCAAAGTGAACACCATTTGCTTGAGACAATCGTGTTTGTAAAGAATGTGTTGTAGTGAGCTGAGAACCTTTCGTTGTAGCGGATTTGTTGGCTGTAGTGAGGTGAAAATGATCGTTGTAACGGATATGTTTGGTTGTGCTGTAGCGAGGTGAGAACCGTTCGCGGTAGCGGATATATTTTGTTGTAAAGGTTGTGCTGTAGTGAGGTGAGAACCGTTCGCTATAGCGGATTTGTTGGCTGTAGTGAGGTGAGAACCGTTCGCTGTAGCAGATTCGTTTGTAGAGATTATGCTGTAGCTAGGTAAGAACCGTTCGCTATAGCAAATTTGTTGGCTGTAGCGAGGTGAAAATCGTTCGCTGTAGCGGATATGTTTTGTTGTAGCGAGGTGAAAACCATTCGCTGTAGCAAACTATAATAGTGGAGTGGAAACTCCTTCATCTAGGTATCGTTTAGCCAATCGGCACTCTTCATTCATTTAGCATATGATGACTAGTACAGTTGGGCATTACAGGATTAAAATATGGTTCGGATGGAGGGCTCGAGCTCTCGGGTGATAACTCACTGAGCCTGCTGAGCATGCTGCCTGGGTGGCCCTGCCATATAATCTTGTAACCGACCCTTTCTGATGAGGCCTTCAATGGCGTTCTTCAGAGCATGGCATTCTGAGGTGGTGTGTCCAACCTCGTTGTGGTAAGCGCAAAATCTACTCTAGTCCCTGGACTTGACGAGTATCCTCATTGGCTTGGGCCTTCCAAAATCCTCGTTAAGCCTTTCTACGGTGAAGATTTTGTCCTGCGTGTCTGACAGGATGCTATAGCTTTCGTAGTAGCCTCCAGGTTGTTGAGGTTTTGCTTTCTTGGCTAGATGAGGAGTGGGGCTATTATGACTCTCGTTGCTCCTCTTTTTGCTCGCGGTGGGACCGCTATGGCCCACTTTATTCTTGGGTTCCTCCATTCTGAAGGTTTCTTCCCATCTTATTTGCTTAGTCGCTCGATCATAGAATTCAATAAGATCTCGAGTGTGGGACTTGTAGAGGCTCCTGTACAGCTTGCCGTCTTAACGAAGTCCTGCTGAGATAGCAGTTAGAACACTTTCCTCCGAAGGATTTTCCACGGAGTTGGCCTTATGCCTGAATCGAGCCAGATAGCCTTTAAGAGACTCATCCCTGTGTTGGAAAATCATCGCGAGGTGGCAAAGAGGCGTGAGTTACTTCTTCAGTGCTCGATATTGGTCGACAAACTTCCTTTGACATTCCTCCCAGCTATCGACGCTGTGCGGGGGGAGGCACCTAAACCAGGTACGAGGTATTGCCCCTAGCATGGTAGGGAAGACACGGCACTTTACGAGGGGGTCGATAGTCTGGAGGTCCATTTGAGCATTGAACGCGTCCAGGTGATCGCTGGGATCACTATTCCTATCGTACAGCGGGATAACGGGCACTTTGAGTTTCTGCGGGAGAGGTTGCTTCTCGATCTCCATGGAGAACGACGAGGTTTCCTCGTAGCAAGGTTGATTGCTTTGAGGTTGTGGATGCTCCTCCAGCTGTTTCAGCCTTTGGAGAACCTCTTTCATTTCTGGATGCTGATCTTCGTGTTGAGGGATCGAGCTTTCTGCTAGTTGCAAGCCCGACAGTCGCTGGCTGTCATGATCGTCGTGGACTTCTCTTTGGGCTTCCTCACGAAGCTGGTGGATTTGTGCCATGACTTCTTCTTGTGTTTGAGCATTTTGTGCTTGTTCCTAAGCAAGCACCTTGACAGTTTCAGCTAACTTTCTAACCGTGTTTTTGAGTGCCGACCGGGACTGTTCGGACGTTTGAGCCTCTTGAGTTTCGGGCGCAATGGTGTGCTGCTGAGAAGCTGGAGTTGTAGAGCTTCGAGTTGTTCTTCCTCTGGCCATGATTAGACTATAATGGAAATTTCAGAAAGCATATGGATCCCCACAAACGGCACCAAAATGTTGACGGTGAAATTCGGTTAGTACGGGAGACTCGAACTTCAACCAACGGGAGGAGTTCTGGGACCCAATATTGCCTTTGAAGTGAAGAAGAGATAGGACCGATAGGAAGAAGAGAGAGAGAGGGACAACACGTTTAACATGGTTCGACCAAATTCGGGCGGTACCAGACCCTAAGTCCACGGCGGAAGTTTTATTAATGTAGAGTAATTTGCAGAGTTTTTGCTTACAAGATTGTCTCCCCTCTTTCTAACAATGTCATCCTATTTATAGAGGAAGGATGAGGTTACATTCATTTAATTATTTGGCTACAGTTGAGTTATATCAAATAATAAATGAGAAAAGACAGTAAAAAGGACTACAATTCGGCTGTTGCAGAAAGTAGGCTGCTGAGCGGTCCCCCTAGGCTGACGGTGTACTTACATCGGCTGCTTGATGTTTCGAACAGGGAAGTCTGTGCCTGGAGGCATCGCGGGTTCTGCTGTAGCGCGCTAAGTATCGCTATAGCAAGAAGGCAATCTTGAGTGGAGTTGCTAGTCGCTTTAAAGATCTGGTCTTGTAATTTCTTTGCTGGTCCGTCCCTCGTGGGGGAGGTTATTTCGCGGGATGTATCCGAATCTCCTTGTAGTGTCGTTGTGATGCGACGAGCGAGACAGTGATCGGTGCTTGGGATTACTTTGCCGTTGTCGCTCTCTTTTTTCGTCATGCTCGAGGACTCATCCTTGCGAGGCTAACTTTTGCTATACAACAACTTGGGAATCTTCTGACCATATATGATTCCTCACATAATCTCTCTGTTTTTTAAACAATGACTTGTACTGTGTCACACTTTTGACTAAAATGAATTTGATAGAGTTAGACTAAATAATTCTTAAAAACTTGATTTTCCAAGATAAGAGTGAACCCTGTAAGTATTGTTTTTCACATTTGCACAAATTGTAAAGAATGTGATATGGTATAAGCACGGCCGTTTAAATGGATGACTGGATGTATAAGCAAACTCTTACATTTGGGTCTTCTAGGATGAAAGAGTATTAGATGTACTGTGGAAATGCATAACCAAAGGCAAAGTGGATATCCGAAAGCTGCTGTGAAAGTGAGTTTTGGCTGGAGACTCAAAAGTTTTAAGCTGGAGTTATTCTATTCGGAAGATTGGTGCTTGATTCCAGTGCAACGCCGGAATAAAAATGCAAGTTTTCAAGAAATGATTTCCTTACTCATTTAGAACAATAGAAGAAATCTGCAGCTCGGGAAAACAATACTTTGTTTAATTTCACATTTGGATCTATACAATTTCGGAATAAAAGTGTGTCAAGTAATTGAATCATTAGTGATATAATTGTATTGGGTTTCATTAGATACTTAGATCTGTATATTGAATAATGGGTTAAGATCTTGTAATGAGTAGGATCTTGATTCAATTAACTCTATTAATATAAGGGTCTCCGCTCACCAAACTTTAAGTTAAATAATATTTTTCCCATTAGTTGCAATTAGAGCTTTCTAGTCTAGAATTTGCTTAAAGAGGGATACTGTTATAGTAAAATTGTTCTTTCATCATGACAGGAGTGATGATATAGAAATCAGATTCAAGAACAGTAGCAAATTTTTGATTAATTTATTTTTATTTTACAATCTAATTATACTTCTTAACACAATTAATTGATACAATTTATTTAAATTAATTATAACAAATCGTATCAGAGTCATTTAATTGTGTTATTAGGTTAATTAGATGTGTGGATTTAATGAAAATGAATTATGTGAAAATATGATATGAATTTAATAATATTATTTCATAACCTTATAATTAATTTATATTTATTTGATTGCATATATATGAGATTTTGTCTAGATACATACATGTGTGTTTGAATTTCGCATCTGGATATATGAAGATTCAGATTCAGATTGGTTTTCTGCCTGTGAGTGCGCCGGGTTCCTTTTTTTTTTTTTATTGAATCTATCATGACCTCTTGCTGATGGAACTATTAAAATGGTGCTCATATAGATATGAGGTTTAGCATGGTTTGCAAATGCTTCCGCCTGATTTTTGATTGAAATTCTTGAAGGAATCTTAAGAAATAGGCAAGTAATAATTATTTGAGTGCAGAATTATGAAATTGTTGATCACTTTAGTAATATGCGTTCTATATCTTTAGATCGTTTTGAAGGCATAGCATTTCATGCCAAAATCAGTTAAATAGCCATGTTTTTTTTTTTTTTGTATGCCGTCAAAAAAGGGCTCTAGTGAACGGATGGGCATGTGTTAACCTCGGTCATCGTGAAAGAGTATTCAAAATTTTGGGGATCCCCTGTCCTTTGACCCTGACCTGATGCACTAGTGGAGGATATAACAATCAGTAGTAGGCAAGGTAGCTTATCCGGTTTGGTAAACTGATTATATTAAGGTTTTAATCATGTGTTATAATTCAATATGGCTTTCTCTGCATGGCGTATAACATGTCGCATTCTTTCCTGCCCGAGGTCATTACAATACTTTGATTATGAAATATAAGTGTCTATTTCTACCGTGGAGAATAAATTCTGAATTATTTGTGCCTAATTAAATCCATAATTTTTGGATTCATGGATTCTGTAGTGGATATTTTTAGGACCATATAAATAGATTAATAAGGGTATGTTTGGTTCATGGAATGTTTTATTCCCAGGAATGTTTTATTCCTGGGAATGAGATTCCCAGGAATGAGATACATGG